>PISX010013318.1:0-57216 GCA_004024625.1 Mellivora capensis | reverse complement strand
ACACGGAGGACATGGGGAGATGGAGAGGAGAAGGGAGTTGAGGGAAATTGGGGGGGGGGGATGAACCATGAGAGACCATGGACTCTGGAAAATAACCTGAGGGTTTTGAAGGGGCGGGGGGTGGGAGGTTGGGGGTGGGTATTGTGGAGGGCACGCATTGCATGGAGCACTGGGTATGGTGTAAAACTATGAATTCTGTTAGGCTGAAAAGAAATAAAAAAAAAAATACATGTGCCCTTGACCAACATCTTGCTTGTAGAAATCTACCCCATGTAAATAAAAGTACCAGGACTCAAAAAAAAAAAAAAGGAAAGGAAAAAAAGTCCCATTGTTCACTCAAAAGTGAAGGAACTAGATAATCTGAATTGGGACTGCAATGCAAATTTTTGTAGCATATCTTCTCAAATCAATCTTAACATCACAAAATGTTATCACAACTCCTCAGCTCTCTCCTTTCTTTACTTCTATTCTTCAGCAGCTTAGGTATGATGTGATGTCATCCCCAATAGTTTGCCTTTAGTCTCTACTGCCTCAGCCCCTCTGTTTCTTCATCATATCCACTTAAACAAACTGAATAACTCTAGCTGCCCACTTTCCCTAAATCTACTCTGAAGCAGTTAATCATTACAAAAGAAAAAAAAGGAAGTGAGGATGGGCACCTGGGTGGCTCATTCTGTTAAGTGGCCAACTCTGGATTTTGGCTCAGGTCATGTCAGGGTCCTGGGATAGATGCTTGCATCTTGTTCCACACCCAGTGAAGAGTCTGCTTCTCCTTCTCCACATGCACCTCCTCCTGGCTCATGCTCACAGCTCCCTCACTCTCTCTAATAAAATCTTTATAAATAAATAAACAGATAGATAGATAGATACAGATATGGATATAGATATAGATATATAGATATGACCCAAGTTGGGACAGTAAAAGATAGCATAAGCAAAACAAAATATAGACAATTGTTTTGGAAACAAATGTTTATAATACAGAATGCTCATTACAAAGGTTAAGATCTGTAATATGAAAAATGTTAAGACAAATTGCAAAAATTAGACCAAAGGGGAAGAAAATACACAATAAATGGGTAAATGGCACAATGAGGCAAAACAGGAGAGAAAATTCAAATGGCCCTAAACAACATTCTTGAATATACCATTTATCAGGGAAATATAAATTAATTAGCAGTAAGAAACATTTGCACATATTAGCCTCACTAAAATCTCATAATGTGTTTATATATATTGTGTGGGATGTAGAGAAAGCAAATGAGAGAAAATATGAATTATTAATACCTCTATCAAAAACAATCTGGAAATATCTATAAAAATTGAAAATGCAGAGGGGCACCTGGGTAGCTCAGCCAGTTAAGCATCTGCCTTCAGCTCAGGTCATGATCTCAGGTCATGATCTCATGGTCCTGGGATCAGGCCCCATATTGAGCTCCCTGCTCAGCAAAGACTCTGCAGCTCCTTCACCCTCCACCCCCTGCCTGCTTGTACTCTCTCTCACTCTCAAATAAGTAAATAAAATATTTTTTAAAAAATTAAAATGTGGATACCCTTTGATCCATCAAATTCACTCTTGAGAATGTATTCCATACTAATAAATTATGTAAAAATCATTAAAAATTACAGTAAATATGTACAACAATGAAGCTTTTTTCCCTCTCTTTTTTTGTTTCAAGTTTTTATTTAAATTCAAATTAGTTAACATATAGTGTAATATTATTTCAGGAGTAGAATTTAGTGATTCATCACTTACATATAACACCCAGTGCTCATCCCAATAAGTGCCCTCCTTAATACCTATTTAACCCATTCCCCCATCCATCTCCCCTCTAGGAATCCTGTTTGTTCCCTATAGTTAAGAGTCTGTTCCTTGATGAGCACTGGGTGTTATATAAAACTAATGAATCATTGAACATTACATTAAAAACTAATGATGTACTATATGTTGGCTAACTGATTTTTTTTTTTAATCTGTTCCTTGGTTTATCTCTTTTTTCCTCTTTTGTTCTTTGTTTCATTTCCTAAATTCCACGTATGAATGAAATCATATGGTATTTGTCTTTCTCTGATTGACTTATTTGCTTAGCATAATCCACATCCTTGCAAATGGCAAGGTTTCATTCTTTTTACAGCTGAGTAATTGTATAAATAATAAAATATATATAATAAAATTATGTAAATAATTACTTTGATATATAATAAAAATCTATATAATGGAATATTACTGGAAAAATATTGGAATATACTAATTTGTATTCTAATGGTATATTGAAATATACAAGGATACATTGGAATGGTATAATGGAATAATATTGGAATATACCAATATTATATAATTATATATATATATAATTTTTTAAACATCTTATCCATTTATTTGAGAGAGAGAGAGCAGGAACAAGGGTGGGGAGCAGAGGGAGAGGGAGAAACGGACTCCCCATTGTGCAGGGAACCCAATGAAATGTGGGTCTTGATCCCAGGACCCTGAGATCATGACCTGAGCTGAAAGCAGATGTTTAACTGACTGCGCCACCCAGGGGCCCCTATAGCACATCTTTTTTATCCATTCATCAGTTAATGGACATTTGGGCTCTTTCCATAATTTGGCTATTGTTGATAATACTGCTATAAACATCAGAGTGCATGTATCCCTTTGGGTCACTTTTTTGGTATCCTTTGTGTAAATAGCTATGAAACTTTTTTAATAATGGGAAAAACAACTGTATATGAAGTAAATACTATCCATTTGAAATGGTTGAATAAATTATATTCATACCATGAAATAATTCGTAGTCATTGAAGGAATGAATTATACCTAGATTAATTGATTTAAAGAATTTTTCATAAGGCACTGAGAGAAAAGAACGTAACATAGAAACTGAAATATCCTATTTTTGTCAAACAATAATAAGTCTTCTACATATATATAAATTCATAGAGGAAAACAAAAGTTTTTAACAAGGGGTTTCTGGGATTGGGAATGTTGATGGAGAACATGGTAAGATTTAAAAAAATCTAAAATACAAAATTACATAAGAGAAATATATCTTTACAAAAATAGTTTTATTACTTTATCATATTCAGACATTTATAAAAATATTCATTATGTTCTGGAACACTGAAAAAATAAAATAAAATTACAAAAAAATATTCATTATGTATGTGGGCAAAAACTAAAAATATCAAATCGTGAAGATGGAATGGATAGTTGAAAATCTGATCTTTACTGTCTTACCAAAATATACCCTATCTCTGAGTGCAGAGGCCATACTGCTCATGGTTTATCTCCCCATTTGGAAGAAGAGACACCATGTTTAATCATTTTTCTTTTAGGGATCCTAAGTAGTCCTTTGTACATAAATCTCTGTTCTTAAATATATTTCAAAGTCAAATTCTCCCAGTAATATGTATTGCATGACAAATCAGTAGGCACAGATTTAGGGCTTGATAAAATAAAAACAGAGATACATTAGAATAAAATAAAATAGAAATGAAAATTAAATGAATTGTGGAGAACCCAGAGAAAATAAAAACAAATGTAAAAAATAAAGTTATAAAAATGACTTTGGAAAAGATGACAGATACAGAAAGTATAACTAAAGAAGTTGCTAGTCTACAGAAAAAATTAAATAGAAGAGAAAAATAGTCTAAAATAAAACTTTCTTAAAACAAAGACTTAAACCTGTCAATTTAAAGGAAATGCCATGCTGATGGAAAAATTAATGCAAAATAATCAATATGAAAGCTCTAGCCCAGTGAAGTTCCAGAAATATATGAGCATCCAAGTAAATGCATTAACACACTTACAAGGACTGGAGAGAGGAAGAGATTGTATTGTCTAAAGAATTTTCCAGGGCAGTCTTTAAGGCAAGAAGACAGAAATTAATGTCTGCACATTCTGAGGATAAGGATATAATCCTAAAGTGTAATACACTACCAAATAATGTTGCAACTATTAAAAAAGCAAAAATATAGCCTTGAGAACATGAGAACTGCAGGAATATGGCATTTTGTAAAACAAAAACAAATAAATAATAACAGCCAAAATCATTTACTGAAACAACAACAACAAAAAAGAAATCAATACAAAGAATGAAGGACTGGAGACAGTTGGCAAAGGATTAGAAACAAAAATTAAATAAGGTTAAGAATTGATTTATACCTGTGGTCAAAGGAAGTGAAATAAACTATGAAAATTATGGTTTCACAGCAAAAGGTAAGCAACAGAGAAACTCTTAAAGGACACTGCATACATTATGAGAATTTTAGTGGTATGTTTTGTTTGCACCTGCTCTAGGCTAATGCTAGCCCAGGTACTGTGACTTAGAAAATCATACTGGTGTCCTACAATGTCTAGTCACCACCATGTAATTCAACATCCTTCTTTCAGTAATTGATAGATCCAGCAGGCAGAAAATTAGTAATTATATAGTTAAACTGAAAGCACCATTAATCAACTGAATCTAGTTGATGTTTTTGGAATACTTCATCCAAGAATAGCAGAATATACATTCTTTACAAACTCAATTGGAACATTTAACAACACAGACCATATTCATGACACTAAAATATACTTTAACAAATCTAGTATGGAAATTCATATATATGTGTGTTATTAAACTACAGTGCAACTAAACTAGAAATTAATAACTGGGAGATAGCTAGAAAATTCCAAAATATTTGGAAAATAAATAATATACTCAAAATAACATGTCAGAGTAGTCACAAGAGAATTTTTTAAATATTTCAAATTAAATAAAGACATATTTTGTGGGATGCAACAAAAAGAGTATTTAGGAAGAAACTGATAACAATGAATGCACATACTGGAAGAGTAAAAGATCCAAAAATGAATACCCAACTCTCCATCTTAGGAAACTAGAGATAGAAGAGCAAGTGAGGAAAAAGAAAGACAAGCAGTAGTAAGACAAAAATAGACATAAAAGTAGTAGTAAGACAAAAATAGACGTAAAAGAGTCTTTTCAAAATATAATGCTAGAACAATTAGGTATCCATACGCAAAATTTATATATCCACACAGACCTTACACCTTTCACAAAAATTAATGTATTACTGTATATTATATGTATTATAATGTATTATAAACCAAATGTATTACATTTGTATTATGTATTATAAACCAAATGTATAAATGTATTATAAACCAAAATGCAAAATGCTAAAGGATAAACTTCCAGAAGATAACTAGACCTTGGGTTTGGCCAAGTGACCTTGGGTTAAGCAATGACTTTTTAAATATAAAACCAAAAGCATATTCCATGAAAATGACTGATAGGTGGACATTCTAAAATTAAAACCTTCTGCCTATGAAAGATATTGTTGAGAGAATGAAAAGATAAGCCATCAACTGAGAGAAAATATTTGTAAAACCGATCTGATAAAAGACTAGCATCTACAATATATAAAAACCTTTTAAAACAAACAATAAGAAGCAAGCAACCCAATTTTTAAAATGGGCAAAGTATCTGAATAGACACTTCAGCAATGGTTATATACAACTGATAAGCATATAAAAGATGTTTAACATATTTTATCATTAGAGAACTGCAAATTAAAACAATAAGATACCACCACACATCTATTAAAATGGCTAAAATCCAAAAATCTGACAATATCAATCTCTGGAGAGGATGCAGAACAATAGGAACTGTGACTGCCTGTTTCATTTCTGGAGGGAATACAAAATGGTACAGTCACTTTGGAAGATCATTCTGCAGTCGCTTACAAAACTTAAGTCTTGTCATATAATCCATCAATCACAGTCCTAGATATTTATCTAATTGAGTTGAAAGTTTATGTACACACACATACATATACACACAAACACTTGCACAAGAATGTTTACAAAAGCTTTATTCATAATTGCCAAAAACTAGAAACAAACAATATGTCCTCCAATAGGTGAATGTATAAATAAATTATTTGCACCTATGCAGTTGAGTGTTACTCAGTGATATGACGAAATAAATTATGAACCCACAAAAAAACACAGAGAAACTTAAGGTGAATACTGTTCATAATGCTAAATGAGAGAAGACACTGTGAAAAGTCTACATGCTTAATCATTCCAATTTTATAGCATTCTGCCAAAGGTAACACTGTAGGGATAGTGCCAGGAATTTGAAGGAGGGGAGAGGGATGAATAGGTGAAGTACAGAACACTTTACAGATGATGAAATTATTGCATATAATAATGTAATGCCGGATATACGGTATTACACATTTGTCAAAAACTACAAAATTTTACAACACAAAGAGTAATGTATACATATTAAAAAATAAATCATTTACATGACTAGGGGATCCCAAGAAAGAATGATGACTGTGATGAGAGAACCTATTACAAATATATAAAGCAACCTTACTGAAGGGTATGGAAAAGGTGCTGAGCTAATTAATTTGGGATATAAGTGGAATCTGTAAGACTAAAGGCAAAGGCAACTACACATAGTCCTATACTTTAATCAACATTGTTTCCCATATGGGTATGTTAATAATTCTGATATTGTTATACATGCCTACTAGAATTAACAATTTTAATAAATGTATGGCAGATGGTGGAAGGCATGCTCCTCACTGTTGGAGTGGAAAATTACAGATAAGCAAGAGGAGGGGACAAGAATAATCCATGTTGTAATGTATTAGAGGTGGAGACATCAGTAAGAACTCATGTTTAACTTAATATAGATACAGATGTTTACATATGGAAGGAAATACTTATAGATTTGTGAATATACATGAGTTAATATACACAGGTATATTTCCTTGATCTGCTTCCTGAGAGGACCTGAAAAAAGCAAGACCCAGTAGCAAAAACCATACCTAGCTCCCAGACCTTAGTTTCTAATACCATTCTCCAATAGTGTTATGGACATTGGGGAGAGTACGTGATATGGTAAGTGCTGTGAAGTGTGTAAGACTGATGATTCACAAACCTGTGCCCCTGGGGCAAATAATACATTATATGTTAATAAAAATAATTAATTAAAAAAATTCAGGGGAATTTTTTCTTTGTAATGGCTGCTTCTAATGTCTTTCAGGGAATATACAATGTAAGCCTGGAACATCCCGAAGTGCCAGAAGTTAAGTGCTTTAAAACACACACACACACACACACACACACACACATTGATGGAAGTATGCGAAAGGGGCACAGGAACCAACTGAAGAGCTCCCAGTGGCCTAAATAGGAAAACTATGAACAACAAAATAATGAAAGTAGTATTGGCTTAAAATTTAAAATATAAAATAAATATCCACGAACCTATGCTGATATAAATGATTGATAAATTAACAAATGGGGAAGTAGAGACAAATCTCCCATGCAAAGAAATTCCAAATAAATTATATAGATACCCCACCCTAATGGAGAAGCATGACTTCCCACTCTTTTTAAGTGTGCTGCACCTGGTGACTTCCTTCCAAAGAAAATTTCAAATAATACAGTATAAAAGTAACTGTACAGTGTAGAAACCTGACAAACTCTATTTAAGCCAGGTGATCAACATCAGAACCAATAGTCAGAAATCATGTTGACAGTATGTACTCTTGATGTGATATGATGAAAGTGGCACTTTATTTCTGCGATCTTCCTCCTGAAAAATCCATAACATCAGTCTAGGAGTGGGGAAAACACCAGAAAAATTCTAACAGAAAAATGGACATGTACAATATATCTGACCAGTACTCATTTAAATTGTCAAGATGATCAAAAACAAGGAAACAAGGAATGTCCAAGAACCACTCACAACCAAGAGCCTAAGGAGACAAGACAGGCAAATGTAGTATGGTATTTGGGATGGGACCCTGGAGGAGAAAAGGGACATTAGGTAAAAATGAAAAAAATCTGAATAAAGTATGGACTTTACTTAATAATAATGTACCACTGTTAGCCTATAATTATAACAAATGTACCATATTAATCATGCTAGTGTAAGATGTCTAATAATTGTAGAAACTGTGTTTGAGGATGGGGTGTATTATGTTTCTACTATCTTCTCAATGTTTCTGTGACACACAACTCTTATAAAAATAAAGTCAATTAATAAAACTTAAAGATAAAAATATGAAAGAAATGATCACTAGTTGGGAAAGTGATCTCTTTCCTGTAGAATTAGATGAACAACTGGGGGCTCTAGAAATCAAAGAACTATTGTTTGGCATAGCCAGAGAATGGGAGTTTCGGGATGGTCACATAGTCACTGTTATGTATAACCTACACATTAAGTATCCATTTGTACTTGTCTTTATGTCTCTAAATTTAATAAAAAGTTAATGAATGTAAAGATATAAAGAAGAGCAATCATAGTTGCCACTATTAAGTACAGTCTCTGTTACAGCCAAACTCTACTCATTCCAGGCACTGGACACTTTCTTGGAATGCCCACCAATGTTGATACTGAAAATTAATTGGATCATCTGCCAGTCTTGCCAAAATAGACTCTGTGCAAAACCTGCCTGTCTGGGTCACCAATTTCTGAATAAGATACTTCCGAATGGTAGAACCTAGGCCACATGATGATGCTTTAGCTATAAAGAAGGTTGAGAGATTTCTTTTCTGCTTTTCATAAGAGGAGGCTGGGACTCTAATAATGGGGGATTTTCCAAACACAGAAGGAACACTTAGAGTTTGGTTGTTTATTTGTTTTTAAGTTTATATTTAAATTCTAGTTAGTTAACACATAGTATAATATTAGTTTCAGGAGTAGAATTTAGTGGTTCATCACTTACATATAACACCTAGTGCTCATCACAACAAGTGCCCTCCCCAATGCCATCCCCCATTTAGCCCATCCCCTGCACATCTCTCCTCCAGCAACCCTCACTTTATACTCCATTGTTAAAAGTCTCTTAGAGTTTGTCTCCCTCTTTTCTTTTTCTTTTCCCTTATGTTCATCTGTTTTGTTTCTTAAATTCCACATGTGAGCAAAATTATACAATACTTGTCTTTCTCTGACTGACTGATTTCGCTTAGCATAATACACTCTAGCTCCACCCATGTCACTGTAAACGGTAATATTTAATTCTTTTTGATGCCTGAGTAATATTGCATTGTATATAAATACCACTTTTTTTTAAAGATTTTATTTATTTATTTGACAGAGAGAGATCACAAGCAGGCAGAGAGAGAGAAAGGAGAAAACAGGCTCCCTGCCAAGCAGAGAGCCTGATGAAGGACTCAATCCCAGGACCCTGAGATCATGACCTGAGCCAAAGGCAGAGGCTTAACCCACTGAGCCACCCAGGTGCCCAATACCACTTCTTTTTAATCCACACATCAGTCAATGGACACTTGGACTCTTTCCATAATTTGGCTATTGTTGATAATGCTGCTATAAACAACAGGGTACATGTGTCCCTTTGAATCAGTATTTTTGTATCCTCTGGGTAAATACCTAGTAGTGCAATTGCTGGGTCTAGGGTATTCTATTTCTAACTTTTTGAGAAACCTGCATATTGTTTTCCAGAGTGGCTGCACCAGTCTGCATTCCCACCAACAGACCAACACTTACACTTTAAAAAAAAAAAAAGCAAAAAGCAAAAAGCTATGAAAGGTGTTCAGTTTGATAGTTATGAGGAAAGTTCCCCCACTGAACAAGTACAGACATCAGATGTCTTGAGTTTACTATTAAAATCCATTTTACATTAATTTTGTAAAGCTTAGAAGTGATCATTCAAGACGCTCTTTTTATAGTATGTAGTAATGAGAAGTACATGATCTTCTACCAAAAGGCAGCCATAATGTTTTGTTTTCTCTGTACTGTGAATTGATGTGAGAGGATTCCTTATAACATGATAAATTGATAATCATTTTATTTTTGCCTTACCAACACTCAAGGAATTTAGCCCTCTGATTAGAAGAGTTCCTTAGTACAAGAGAACCACTTCCTCTACCCTAGACACCTAATACCTCTTTAATAAGCCACTATAGCACAAATCTATCCCCTACAACCCTAGAAGAGAAAATAACTGGAAGAAAAGCAAAGTAAGAAAAACATATTGTGCATTACTCTATACAGTACATGGTAATAATGAGAACAAAGGTGATACAGATAAAGGGGAATACTCCCTTCATCTCCTATTCTCTCTTTCTTGTTCTCTCTTACACAAACACACACATACACACACAGCCTGACACTTTTAAAGGTCTGAGCTTGAAAAATGTTATTTTATGATACTATATCTTCTTGTAGTCTAAGAAGTCACACCTGAGTCTTAGGGAGAAAGGGCTTATCAGTTTCCCTTGGGCTCTTCCAAAAAAGAGAGAGTGGCCTTTCCACACAGACTTCTTCCATTACTTCAATTTCAGCCAATGCTGGGAACATTTCTGGCCTTGACCTAAGTTATTTCCACAAAAGCCATTAAAGAATGTCAGAAAACCAGTTAAGTACATCTCATCTTTGCTTCTGAAGAACTTCAGTACACAGACATCCTGGGTTTTCTTGTTAGTAAAATTAGAAAGTCTTTTCCTCATAGGATTACCCTGTGCATTAAATGAGGTAATGTAAAGAACACTGTCCAGAATCTGATACTTCACTTCCTGCAGCTTTCATTCAGAGACTGACTCACATGGCTACCATCTTTAGTCTGATAGTATGACTGATTTTTTTTTTTAAGATTTTATTTATTTATTTATTTATTTGCGAAAGAGAGGGAACACAAGCTAGGGGGGAGGGACATAGGAAAATCAGACTCCTCTGAGCAGGAAGCCCAGAAACCTGAGATCACAACCTGAGCCAAAGGCATAGGCCCAACCAACTGAGCCGTCCGGGTGCCCCTGAATGAACTTTTTGTTGTTGTTTCCAACTTGCTCTCCTCCCTCCTTGAACCTCTCTTTTCTTCATCAAAACAAAGTTTCTGTTTCTCTTTAAGTTTCTGTTTCTTTGTGCTTAATCAGTCAATAATATCTGTTGAAAGCTGACTGCATTGAGTGCTTTAGGATCCTTTTTAAATATCACAAAGAGCCGAAGAAACTCTCTTTTCTCTTTTAGTATGTTTGTTATTTTACAGACTAATCACCTTTTCAAGTGTATGTAAAATGAGTTCAATTTCTCTAAAATATGACAACAGTAGAACAGCCAATTCATATGGCCAGTGCTGAAAGCCTATGGTCTGACTCTTTGTAATTTATACTAACATTTACTGTGGAATGTATGCCAAATTCTTAGTTTACTAAGAATTTTAGGAAATTATATTAGTATATGCTAATCCTCATGATAATGTAAATATTTGCTATTATTATCATTTACTCAATTGCACAATTTAAAATTTTAATGTAATGCAACCTCCCCCATGAACAAATAATTAATAATTAGAACTAGCATTCCAACCTATACATATCTGAAATCGAAGCCCACCACACTACACAGCCTCAATAATAAAGTCACAAAAGCTAAGTCCAAAGCTGTCTGCTCTTTCCATGAAACTTTTCTCAAGAATGTAGAACAATAATGGGGGAGAATTCCAGAATCAATCTAAAAAGTAATGTCTCCCATCTTCCCGAGTGGCTGCTTTCACAACATATAGCTAATGGTGCCCATTACAGCAGCAGAGACAGACAGCCAACAATAAATCTTTCTCTTTTATAGCTGGCTCTGGTTTAGGAAGATTTACTTTTATAACAACTGTGAAGACTTCTACCTTATCAACCTTACTCTTTTAATATGTTTCTCCCAAACCTTTTTTATAGTCTCTCATAGTAATGATAGGTCCTAAGGGTCAGAACTAGAAATACTTTCTTTGTAACTCTAAAAGTGTTTGGTTTTGACAAATTACTTTTTATTGTCTTAGTTCAGTTTTAGAGTACCCTTCATTTCACTTTGAAAAGTTTTTACTTTTATTTGTATTCTGGCATGTGAATTAAAGTGATTTCTAATTTTGCTTTTGACTATAAACCTCCAATTTCCATATTGGCTCCACTGTTTACATCAGTACAAAACCCTTTCCTTATAAGGTCTAAATTCATGGGTCCCACATCATCTAAACCTCTTAATTGGGTGAAAGACCAATTCTGATTTCAGAACTTGTACTGGATCAAATTCTTTTCCCTTAGATAAGCATCACTTCATTAAGACATAAAAGTCCATAAAAAACACTCTGCAAGGAAAAAAAGAGGCTCCTCAAAGTGGGAAGAGGACTTATGTGTCCTCTTTCTTACACACAAAACTAGAGCCTACTGCAGCATAGAAGAAGGAAAGCAAACCAGAAGACAAGTAATTTTTACTGACTATAAAATATTTATGCTATGGGTTGGGGACATACCTTGTTGATCTAGTGTCTTGGAAAGATAATTGCAATATCCTTCTCAATGGGCTAGTTGAGTACAGACCTTATTTTTGCTAACAATAGCCAGTATATAAAATAGCCTCTTTTTTTAAAAAGATTTTATTTATTTATTTGACAGACAGAGATCACAAGTAGGCAGAGAGGCAGGCAGAGGGGGAGGAGGAAGCAGACTCCCTGCTGAGCCGAGAGTCCGATGCAGGGCTCGATCCCAGGACCCTGAGATCATGACCCAAGCGGAAGGCAGAGGCTTAACCCACTGAGATACCCAGGTGCCCCTAAAATAGCCTTATTTTTACTAACAAGAGCCTGTTCATGTTCAGAGTAAGCAAAGGTTTAGCACACCAACCATTACCTGATATTCAGGACTGAGCAACATAGTAAAAATAAACCATCAAGCCTATCCTAATATGTACCTTGAAACTCATCACCCACATACATTTTGACCCATAGCACCAGTAATAAGTGCAAAAGGTTATAATCAAATTGCTTTATGTGACCTATAGTCTTTAAATACTACTCTACTAGTTTAACTACTTTAAATAGTACTAAAGAACAAATTTCTTATTACAAAGTACTATTTTCTTTGGAGGGCATAGTACAAAGGAAGAAAATAGTCCCAAGGATACCTTAGCAAGACTTTAAGCATTAAAAACATGTGGCTGATGGTTTGCTAGTATGTATTTATTTTCCATTCTCTTAATTAAGAGGATAAGAACTTTTTGTTTTTTTTTTTTTTATTAATAATATGTAAGAAGAGGAGCTCCTGGGTGGCTCAGTGGGTTAAAGCCTCTGCCTTCGGGTCAGGTCAGGATCCCGGGGTCCTGGGATCGAGCCCCGCATCCGGCTCTCTGCTCGCAGGGAGTCTGCTTCCTCCTCTCTCTCTGCCTGCTTCTCTGCCTACTTGTGATCTCCGTCTGTCAAATAAATAAATAAAATCTTGAAAAAAAATGTAATAAGAGGTTAGGACCACCCAATAGAAAATACTAGGGGATTCTAAACAATGCCTAATGAAAGCACTTATGCATTATGATTTTTATTACAACCAAGATAAAATAACACTGCAATCTCAAACTTTTTTAATAGTAAAAATAAAAAATAAATACATATTAAAATACAATAAATATTTATTTTGCTATTTAGTTATATATGTATGTATATTTTAGTGGGGGGGGAGAGAGAGAGAGAGGGTGGGGGCAGAGGTCAGAGGAGGAGGGAAACAGAGAGTCTTAAGAGATTCCATGCCTAGCATGGAGCCCAACTCAGGGCTCAATCTCAAACCCTGAAATCAAGAGCTGAGCTGAAATAAATTCAGACACTTAACTGACTGAATCACAAGGTGACCCCAATAAATATTATATTTAAATAATATTATTCTGTCAGCCCATTTAATAAAACCCTCCATTTAAAAATAGGATGTTTTTGCTAAATACAAATTTGAAATATACTGGCCGTTTAAATTTAAATGACCATGTGTTACTTTTTTTTCCAAAGTCCTCAACTATAAAAGTTTATGTAAATGCTTAACAATTTAGCCTGACACTTACGTTAGTGGATTACCTCCTGTTTATAAATCACTCTGAAGACCAAACTTGGTTAGTACTTCAGTTTATAATTGTACATATGAGTTTGGTGGTCAGTGTCCAATAGGAAGTCTTTCTAGGAACTACAGAGCAGAGAGAAAAGGAAAAGATATTGTGTTTCAGACAAAATTATTGGGGGAGATGACATTTACAGTCAGCAGCTTTTCTCAAAAGATGCTCACTTTGCCTGGAGTTGACTTAGAAACAAACCACACACATTTATCTCTGAAGGCACTATCCATTTATCAAATGTCCCCCTATACTATATCTGTGCCATTCACAGTTTCCATGAGTTAGGGTTCTCCTTATACCATCTACTTTCTTTACTTAGCAAACTGTAATACACCTGTCACAATTACTTCGATATATTCCTCTGAGCTTCCTTCACAGAGTTAAAAATCCTCTTCTCTTTTTTTTAATTGTGTTGTTTGTCACCACACAGTACATCATTAATTTTTGATGTAGTGTTCCATGATTCATTGGTTGTGTATAAAACCCAGTGCTCCATGCAATACATGCCCTCCTTAATGCACATCACAGGGCTAACCCATATTCCCCACACCCCGTCCCCTCTAAAACCCCAGTTTGTTTCCCAGAGTCCATAGTCTCTCATGGTTCATCTCCCCCTCCAATTTCCACCCCTTTCATTTTTCCCTTCCTTCTCCTAAAGTCCTCCATGCTATTCCTTATGTTCCACAAATAAGTGAAACCATATGATAATTGACTTTCTGTGCTTGACATATTTCACTCGGCATAATCTCCTCCAGTCCCATCCAAGTCAATGCAAAAGTTAGGTACTCATCCTTTCTGATGGCTGAGTAATATTCCATTTAAACATCCTCTTCTATATACTACCTCAATATTTTCTGAAATACCATTTAAGATACTTCAATACTTATCAATTTAGTCTACCTTATTGTAGTATCTGTTGTATTATAAACATGCATTGGGATGTTGTGACAGCATGATCTGTGACAGAAAAAAAATCAGTTTTCTATAAACCAAGCCAACCTAAACATTTTACAATTACTTCATTTAACCCTCACAATAAATGTATGATGTTAATGATATAAATTGAACTTAATAGATAAGGTGACAATCTAAGCAAGGTTAAATAAATTATCTAACTTTACACAATGCAAAACTGGGCTGACTGCAGCACTTATTCCCTTTACCCAATGATGTCTTACAAAACTAACAACTAGCTCCTGCCACCACTGAGAAGGAAAAAAGGAAAAAGAGGGAGGGAAAACCCTCTTCTGTAACATTTGCATATTTTCACCAGGTTTCCACTACCACCAATTTTAAGATACCAATAAGATGTCACTGTGTATACATGGCTTTCAGAAGAGATGCTCACAGTTGGCTATCATGAGCCAGTACAATCTCGCTTCAGCATACCACAACCTCACCACTGTGTTCTTTCCTTGTTCATATTTGTACTCTTTCTCCTCAAGATTTGTACAAAATTACTTGTGAAAAAAAAAATCCATTATACTTATAAATTAACTAGAATGTGGTAAATATACACACATCTTGGTAAAATAATTTTCTGATTGTTTTACCTTTTTAATCTCTGAAAAGGGGTTGCTGATAGTTCATCATTTAACAGTATAAACAAATAACATCTTAAAATAAAATAGAGTAATATATATTCTAAGTTGTGATTATTTTAAAAAATTAAAGACTTTTTTCCTTTTGTTTCTGTGCATTCTGGTGAAATTAAATGAATACTTTCATGATTAATCAGATAGTTCAATAAATGCTGACTAACAATGTTCACATATTGGTTCAAACTTTCCTGTTCTTCATCTTTCTTCATCTTATGGAAGTTTTGCCAATATATCCAAATAGAGTAAATTCATCAAATGTCTGTATTACTTTCATCATAATTAAAATGCTTTCCATAATACCTAATCCATTTAAATAAATCTGTATGTCTATAAAGAGTGAGTTATACAGACCAAGCCCCTACTCTTAGGAACAAATACATTTTTTAATTAATTTTTTTTATTTTTTTTATAAACATATAATGTATTTTTATCCCCAGGGGTACAGGTCTGTGAATTGCTAGGTTTACACACTTCACAGCACTCACCATAGTACATACCTTCCCCAATGTCCATAACCCCAACCCCTCTCCGGACCCCCCTCCCCCCAGCAACCCTCAGTTTGTTTTGTGAGATTAAGAGTCACTTATGGTTTGTCACCCTCCTGATCCCATCTTATTTCATTTATTCTTTTCCTACCCCCTAAACCCCCCATGTTGCATCTCCACTTCCTCATATCAGGGAGATTATATGATAGTTGTCTTTCTCTGATTGACTTATTTCACTAAGCATAATACCCTCTAGTTCCATCCACGTCGTCGCAAATGGCAAGATTTCATTTCTTTTGATGGCTGCATATAAGGAACAAATACATTTTTAACACCAGTGTAACTTCTATAATTATAGGTAAAAACATTAGAAATTTATATGAAATTCTATTTAAACTTGTGACATTTTAAAAAACTATCTTTACTACCCAGGTATTTTAACAATTAATTTATCCATAACTAAGCCAAACAATAGTTTTTCATTAAACTGAAAATATCAACAAACTTTTCTGCTTCTCCACTCTCCTATAAAAAATTAATTCTACCTTAGGAGTGTGAAGAACTACATATTTCCTTTGGTATTTTCCTTTGAAAAATTGGATGATGAATTTTGAGACATATTTTAAATGGAAAATGTTCAAAAAAAGCATTTGAAGTGTGGGATAATTTTTTTAAAATTCAAATTAGTTACCATGCAGTGTAGTACTGATTTAAGGAGTAGAATTTAGTGATTCATCACTTACATATAACCCCCAGTGCTCATCCCAGCAAGTGCCTTCCTTAATGCTTATCACCTATTTATCCCATCCCCCCACCTACCTTACCTCCAGAAACCCTCAGTTTGTTCCCTATAATTAAGAGTCTCTTAAGGTTTGCCTCTCTGTTTTCCTTTTATTTTATTTTTCCTTCCCTTCCCCTATCTTCATCTGTTTTTTTTCTTAAATTCCACATATGAATAAAAGCATATATTTGCCTTTCTCTGACTCACTTATTTCACTTAATACACTCTTGTTCCATCCATGTCATTGCAAATGGCAAGTTTTTTTGTTCTGTTTTGTTTGTTTGTTTTTTGAGATAGAGAGAGCACACAGGGGAAGAGGCAGAGGGAGAAAGAGAATTCTAAGCAGTCTCCATGCCCAATGTGGAGCCCGATATAGGGCTTGATCTCATGACCCTGAGATTATAACTTGAGCTGAAATCAAGAGTCAGACACTTAACCAACTGAGCCACCCAGGGACCCCAAGATTTCATTCTGTTTTATTGCTGAGTAATATTCCATTGTATATATGTAACACTTCTTTTTCCATTCATCAGTCCATGGACATTGGGGCTCTTTCCAAAATTTTGTTATTGTTAATAATGCTGCTATAAACATTGAGGTGCACATGTCCCATCAAATCACCATTTTTAACAAATTCGGGATAAATATCTAGTAATGCATATGCTGGGTCATAGAGTAGTTCCATTTTTAACCTTCTAAGGGACCTCTATACTATTTCTTCAGAGTGGCTGCACCAACTTACATTCCTACCAACAGTGCAAAAGTGTTCCCCTTTCTCCACATCCTCACCAACATCTCTTTCCTGAGTTGTTAATTTTAGCCATTCTGCTGGTGTGAGGTGTCATCTCATTGTGGGTTTGATTTGTATTTCCCTGGTGCTGAATGATAGTGAGAATTTTTTTCATGTGTCTGTTAGCATCTGGATGTCTTCTTTGGAAAAGTCTCTATTCACTTCTCCCATTTCTTAACTGGATCATGTGGTTTTGAGGTGTTGAGTTTGATAAGTTCTTTATAGATTTTGAATACTAGCCCTTTATTGGTAAGCTATTTGAAAATATCTTCTCCCATTCCTTCAGTTAGTTGCCTTTTAGTTTTATTGACTGTTTGCTGTGCAGAAGTTTTCTTGATGAAGTCCAAATAGTTCCTTTTTGTTTCATTTCTCTTGACTCCAGAGTCAAGTAAGAAGTTGCCTTGGCTGAGGTCAAAGCCATCCAAGCTTGCTTTCTCCTCTAAGATTTTCATGATTTCCTATCTTAAATTTAGGTTCTTCATCCATTTTGAATTTATTTTTGTGTATGATGTAAGAAAGTGTTCCAGTTTCATTCTTCCACATGTCACTGTCCAATTTTCCCATTACCATCTGTTGAAGAGACTGTCTTTTTTCCAGTGGATATTCTTTCCTGCTTTGTCAAAGATTAGTTGGCCATGCAGTTGTGGGTCCATTTCTGGGTTCTCTCTTTTGTTTCATGGATCTATGTGTCTGTTTTTGTGCCAGTGCCATCTGTCTTGATGACCATACTTTGCAATACAGCTTGAAGGCTGGAATTGTGATTTCTTCACCTTTGCTTTTCTTTTTCAACATTACTTTGGCTATTCTGGGTATTTTGTTGTTCCATACAAATTTTGGGATTGTTTGTTCTAGTTCTGTGAAAAATATTTTGATTGGGATTGCACTGAATGTGTAGATTGCTTTGGGTAATATAGACATTTTATTTTTTTAAAGATTTTTATTTATTTATTTGACAGACAGAGATCACAAGTAGGCAGAGAGGCAGGCAGAGAGAGAGGAGGTGAAGCAGGCTCCCCGCTGAGCAGAGAGCCCAACATGGGGCTCGATTCTAGTACCCCAGGATTATGACCTGAGCTGAAGGCAGAGGCCTGACCCACTGAGTCACCCAGGTGCCCCGGTATAGACATTTTAACAGTATTTGTTTTTCCAATCCAAGAGCATGGAATGCTTTTTCATTTCTTTGTGTCTTCTTTAATTTCTTTCCTAAGTGTTTTATAGTTTTCAGTATACAGATCTTTTACCTCTTTGGTTAGGTTTATTCCTAGCTATCTTGTGGGTTTTGGTGCAATCGTAAATGGAATCAAAGCCTTGATTTCTCTTTCTGTTGCTTCATTATTGATGTATAGAAATGCAACAGATTTCTGTGCATTGATTTTTTATCTTCCAGTTTTACTGAATTTCTTTATTAGTTCTAGCAATTTTCTGATGGAGTCTTCTGGGTTTTTTCACATAAAGTATCATGTCATCTGTGAAGAGCAAAGTTTAACTTCTTCTTTGACAATTTATTTATTTATTTTTTGTTTTTGTTTTCTGATTGCTGAGGCTGGTACTTCCAGTACTATATTGAACAATGGTGGTGAGAGTGGACATCTCTGTCATGTTCCTGACCTTAGGGGAAAAGGTCTCAGTTTTTCCCCACTGAGATTGGTATTCACTGTGGGTCTTTCATATACAGCTTTTATGATATTGAGGTATGCTCCTTCTATCCCTACATTCTTGGGGGTTTTATCAAGAAAGTTTGCTATATTTTGTCAAATGTTTTTTCTACATATATTTAAAGGATCATATGGTTTTTAGCCTTTCTTTTATTAATATGGTGTATCAAGTTGATTGATTTGTGGATATTGAACCACCCTTGCATCCTAGGAATAAATCCCGCTTAATCATGGTGAATAATCCTTTTAATGTTCTGCTGGATTCAATTAGCTTGTTTCTTGTTAAGAATTTTTGCATACATGTACATCAGGGATATTAGTCTGTTATTCTCCTTTTCAGTGGGGTCTTTGTCTGGTTTTGGGATTAAGGTAATGCTGGTCTCATTGAATGAGTTGGGAAGTATTCCTCCATTTCTATTTTTTGCAACAGCTTCAAAAGAATGGGTATTAATTCTTTTTTAAATGTGTGGTAGAATTCACCTGGAAAGCCATCCAGCCCCAGAATCTTGTTTGTTGGGGGTCTTTTGATTACTGATTCAACTTCTTTTCTGGTCATGGATCTGTTCAGGTATTCTATTTCTTCCTGTTTCAATTTTGGTAGTTTATATGTTTCTAGGAATTTATTTCTTACAGATTGCCCAATTTGTTTGTGTATCATTGCTCATAATATTCTCTCATAGTTTGTATTTCTGTGGTATTGGTTGTGATCTCTCCTCTTTTATTCTTATTTTATTTATTTGGGTCCTTTCTCTTTCCTTTTTGATAAGTCTGGTTAGGGGTTTATCAATTTTGTTAATTCTTGCAAAGAACCAACTCATAGTTTCATTTATCTGTTCTACTGGTTTTTGTTTTGTTTCATTTTTTTGTTTTATTTTGTTTTACTTCTATATCATAGATTTCTGCTCTAACCTTAATTTCCCTTCTTCTACTGGTTTTAGGCTTTACTTGCTACCGTTTTGTCCAACCTCCTTTAGGTGTAAAGTTAGGTTATTTATTCGAAACCTTCTTTAGGTGTAAGTTTAGGCTGTTTGAGACTTTTCT
The DNA here is from genome assembly GCA_004024625.1 of Mellivora capensis. Classification (NCBI taxonomy): domain Eukaryota; kingdom Metazoa; phylum Chordata; class Mammalia; order Carnivora; family Mustelidae; genus Mellivora; species Mellivora capensis. Next base: position 36,962 of record PISX010013318.1, on the reverse strand, counting down.
CACTTCTTGAAGAAGGCCTGCATTGCTACGCAATTCCTTCTTATGACTGCCTTCGCTGCATCCCAAAGATTTTGAACTGCTACGTTTTCATTTTCATTTGCTTTCATGTATTTTTTTTTCTTTAATTTTCTGGTTCATCCAGTCATCTAAACATGGGATAATTTTCAATGTCAAATATATTTCTTTTCTAAAATTGGTTTATTATCCTTTTTAACTCCTTTGTCTTTTTTTTTAAGATTTTATTCATTTATTTGACAGACAGAGATCACAAGTAGGCAGAGAGGCAGGCAGAGAGAGGAAGGGAAGCAGGCTCCCCACTGAGCAGAGACGACACAGGGCTCAATCCCAGGACCCTGAGATCATGACCCGAGCCAAAGGCAGAGGCAACCCACTGAGCCACCCAGGCACCCCTTAACTCCTTTGTCTTTTATTCTTTATTTTCCTTTAATGTTAATTCTTTGGTCTAAAACTTATATTTTGATTCTTTGAAGACATTCCTCAACACCCATTAGTACAAATCATAAGATGTTAATGGCTAATAAATGCAAACCCAAAAATATGCCTTTGTCTTAATCCAAGGGAATAATCTAGTAGCACAAGGAAATTAGTTGCCTTTACTGAATTGTATGGGCTTGATATGAATGCAGTATTTTTAAAATTTTATTTATTTTATTTTATTTATTTGTCATAGAGATAGAGCACAAGCAGGGGGAGCAGCAGGCAGAGGGAGCAGCAGACTCCCCACTGAGCAGGGAATCCAATGCAAAACTTAATTCCAGGACCCTGGGATCATGGCCTGAGCCAAAGGCCATCACTTAACCAACGGAACCACCCATGCATCCTACAATCTGACTTCAGTATTAAGTGAAGTCACAATTTATGGTATAAGCAAGATACTGACATAAGGAAAAAACAAGTAAAATGATGGGAAGGATGACCTGGTAAACTTCTTCCTAGACTAAGCTGTAGGATCCCATGGAATGACACTATAATTACATGGAAAGTAATTGTCATATATTTGCCAAGAAATTACATGGTTGACAGTACTCTTTGAAAATTGTTCTGCATTTCTACTGCCAACAGCTATGTTAGCAGAAAATGAAATTAGAAACAACCACAGGAGGTGTTTTCTTCTCATTTAGAAAACTATTTCATTTAGGAAGTAAAATTTAATTTACAAGTAAATATTATAAAACTAAAAATAAAATGGAATGACTTAGAAATGTCTCTAAAAGTTATTGTTATTTGGTATAATGTCGGCTTTGTGGAGGGAAAAAAGTCATTTACTACATGTCAAGCTATTCATATATTCTATTTTGCAAGTGCCAGAACTATAAAGCCATCTTTTCCAAGTTATTCCTTACTAACAAATGAATATGTTAGATTCCAAGAGGCACAGATAGGAATTTTAACACCTTTCCCAAATAATATAAAAGCCTTCTTTTACAAATTCTAAGAGTTAATACTGTAAGATAAGAACAGTTTATCTTGAAATTAGTAAATGAGTGGTTTTATATTCTTGCATTGCTGTGGCATAAATAAGGACCTCTTAGAAACCAAGAGCACCAACTAAAACTTTAAGATAGCTTACAAATAATCATTTTCCCCCCAAACTGCTGAAACCGTTAGTTGGCAAAAAAAAAAAAAAATGAGTTATTAATCATACAAACTCAGTGTAAATAAAGTGTACTTAAACTGGTTTCTTACTAAATATATCCGGTCCCTTTGTAAACTTTACCACCACTCTAATCTTATTTACATGACAAAATTTAAATCAAAGAGTTACATTTAAACATGTTCTCAACAACTTACTTCAGTTTATATAATGAATTATTTTCTCTAGCCAGTGCATTTAATTAATGTAATAACTTATCATGCTACCTACATATGAACATATTTCCTTTGTTGGTTAAGTCAAAATATATGTCAACCAAATAAGATATTTAGTGTCAGAGAAATCAGGTTCTTCTCATTTTTGACTTTACATTTCATTCAGGAGATTAATTTTATGGCCAAAGTTAAGATAAAATGCTCTGAACCATTATACAAAAAAGCAGTGTATAAGGTATTATTTATAGTAGCTAACATTTTTAAAAGAAAACAGATATAAAGATTATATGTAGAAAAATTTACCTCCACATACATGACATATCTGAAGATATAATAAGAAATTAATAATTTCTTTTTCTCGGAAGGATTACTCAGTAGCTGGGACACAGGAGTGAGAGAGACACTTAAATTCCATGAAAAATTTTTTTACAATTTTTTAAATTTTATCCATGTCCATAAATTATTTACTCCAAAATAAATTTAAATTAGGAAGCAAATAAATGTGGTCTTCTCTTTAGTGAAAGAACTACAGAACTGGGATCAAAGACTCAACTTAGAAAATTATAGGACTACAAGAGAGAAGAAAATCACCCTTTGGATTCTAAGGAAAATCAGCATTTTCGAAGGAAAGTCTCAGTTTGCCAAGTACCATTAAAAAAAACAACAACAACAAATTTTCTGAGGGTGCATAAGCAATTTGAAAAATAAAGTCTTTGAAAGAGAAAGTGTCATCTACGTCCATAGTCACATGGGATAAAAATGAATATGGGACATAAAAAGGGTAAGTAGCAAATGTTTAACTTAGGAAAAGGAAGATACTGGGTACAAGATGGCTACATAGGAAGATCCTGAGCTCATTGCCTCACATGGATACAAGTATACAACTACATATGGAATTACTTCCTCTGAAAAAGAACAGAAAAATGGATGAACACAGTCTCTACAACAAAGGACCAAAAGGTGAGCGTCAGGATGGGTAGGAGAGACAGAGACACTATCTCATCAAAATTCTCAACCCCAGGCATGACAATCCATCAGCAAGAGGGAATCTAAAAATAGAGAACTTTTCCCTAAGAGGTGAGAAGTTCGTGATCCACATCAGGAACCCTTTAGATACTGCACAAGAGAGATGAGCCCCTAAACACTGGGCTTTGAAAACCAATAGAACTTATATCCAAGAACTATGGAATGTATGGGATGGAGAACCTGCTCTTAAATGGCTCACAAAAAAGCTCACTCACCTGGAAACCCAGTGCAAAACAAAAACAAAAGCAATAACACCAATGTGAAATGCCCTAGACCATATGTGGAAGAGACTCACTTACTAATTTTAAAGCCTCTACTGGGGGGTGGGGTGGGGGAAAGGTAGCAAACTGTTGGGATTTTCTCTAAGTGACAGACACCCTGGCATGTACCAGATTTTCAACCTCAGTCTACCTTACTAAGATTGATTCTGGCAAGCAACATTTTGGAATCATTCCTCTAAACTGCTTAAAGCAGGTGAGCATGCCAGATGAGAAATCCACCCATACCCACAGTGCAACATCCCTTATAGCTGAGACTGGCAACAGTCCAGCCCACCTTCAGCAATGCATCACAACTGGGCTGGGCATAAGTCCTGCCCACCCCACACTGCAGCACATCACAGCTAGCCTGGTGCAGACTCACCCACTCCTGCACTATAGTGTAGCTGCATGGTATAGAATTACCAATACCAGCCCTGCCTATCCTTGTGTCACAGACATGGCCCCACCACAGTAGCCACACAGGAAATGCCTCTTGAACACCTAGCTTTGGTAATCAGATGGGATTGGATTTCTGGGCTCTGTGTGACATCTATACAAGGCCACTGTTTCAAGATTGAGAGGCAGTTGATTTGCTTAATACATAGAAACAAACAGGGAGAGGCAAAATGAGGAAACAAGAATACAACCCAAATAAAAGAACAAAAAACATCAGAAAAAGACATTAATGAAATGGAAATAATCATCTACCTGATAAAGAGTCCAAGTAATGGTCATAAAGATGCACACTGGACTTGAAATAATACACAATAATACAGTGAAATCCTCGACAAAGAGATAGAAAATGTGTGAAAGTTTCAAAGAGCAGTAACAGAGCTAAAGAGCACAATAACCAAACTAAAAAATATACAAGAAGAATTCAACAGCAGACTATATAAAGCTATAAGTTGGATCAGCAAGCTGGAAGACAAAGCAATAGAATTCACTCAGACAGAGCAACAGAAAGAAAAGAGAATTTAAAATAAAACAAATAAAAAACAAAAAACCCTTGAAGGACTTTTGGGAAAACATCGAGCATATGCAACATTTGCATAATGGTAGTCCCAGAAGAAAAGAGAAAAAGGCCAGAAAACTTATTTGAAGAAATAATGGATGAAAACGTTCTTAATGTGGAGAAGGAAACAGACGTACAGGTCCAGGAATCCCAGAGAGTTCCAATAAGATAATCCAAAGAGATTCACACCAAAAGACAATATAAAGTGATAAAAATTAAGAGTAGCAAGAGAAAAATAACTTATTACATACAAGGGAAACCCCATAAGGCTACAGGCAGGTTTCTCAATAGAAACTTTGCAAGACAGAAGAGAGTGGCATGACATATTCAAATTGCTGAAAAGCAAAATTCTCTATCTGACAAGGTTATCATTTAAAATTGAAGAAAACACTGAGTTTTCCAGATAAGCAAAAACTAAAGTAGCTCTTCACCACTAAATTGTCTCTTCAAGAAATGTTAAAAGGATTTCTCTAAACTGAAAATAAATAGTACTAAGAATAAGAAAACATACACAAGTAAAAAATCTCACTGGAAAAGGGAAATATATAGTAAAGTAATTGATCAATAAATAATAAAGCAAGTATTAAAGTTAAAAGGCAAAATAGTAATATTAACTAAAACTACAGTAATTAGTTAAGGGGTGCATAAAATAAAAAGGTGAAAATATGACATCAAAACATAAAACATAGTAAGGGGAGAAAAATGTAAAGTTTTGCCATGTGTTCAAAATTAAATTTCTATCACTCAAAACAGACTGATATTTACATAAGAAATTATATATGAACTCCACAGTAATCACAAAGCAAAAACTTACAGTAAATTCACACAAAAAATTAGAAGGGAATCTAAACATAGCACTAAGGAAATTCTCGTGATTAATTTAGAGTAATAGAATTACTAGAATTCCTACAGATTCTGTGCACTTAGAGATACCCCTTTGACAATCTTAAAGTACAGAGCTATAGTGAAAGAAGTGTCCACCAGCTACATGGAGGTTGAGAGACAAGAGAGAACTATATGGAAAAGGAGGAAAATTTTTCACAATAGTTTTGAGGTTAAAAAAATTGACCCAACTATGGTGTGAAACAAAAAACAAAGGGAAAAGAACATATTTCAAAAATATTTATGGTCTCTATATCCTGTTGCAAAGCATATGAGAACTTGAAATAGAGAAGTGAGTTATTTTGAACTTACCCTTTGACATCTAAATTACGCTTCTTTGATGTTATGCAGTCTCAGTGCGGGTCTTTCTGTCTGAATTACAAACAGAAAGTGATTTGCGTGATTATTTTCCCAGTCCTCCCAAGGGTAATACACATCACAATCCATGCTAGATGCATAGGAAAATAAAGTTAACTCATACATAAAAATGGAGGCTTGAGTGCATTAACTGGGACTTAGTTCCCTCAAGAAATCACAGTTAAGAATGCTCTAGAATGAATCAAAAGTTTTATAGGATAACTTCACAGAAATCAAGGGTAAAAGTACAGCCAGGCTTTTGGAATCTGACATTTCCTGATAAAAGCAGCAGATTTATCATGTTTTAACTAGGCTTATTTCAAAGAGTTAGTGCCATGAAGCAAAAACTAGCTACTGGGGCTCACTTGGGAGAGGTCTTTGTGACCTCTGTGATCTTTGTGAGTTAGCCAATGTCACAGAAAGTAAAAAAAAAAAAAAAAAAATAGAGTGTGTATGCATGTGTGTTTGAAGGGGCTGGCTTCCCCTCAGTCATTTGTTGTTGATTTACATAATTTGGGAGGGGCAGATGTAAGTTTGTTAAGTTAAATACAAAAGTGGTTAATAAAAAATTATTTTGGAGTTACTTTTTCTATAGAACAAAAATCACTTGCATCTCTTTTGGACAACATATATACAACTTAATGTGCATATTCACAGAGTCTGTACCTAAAAGTTAATGGACAAATACACATCCCTAGAGAATTAAATAATCCTCAGGTGGGAGTGTTAGCCCATACTTCAACATGATCTTGAAAAATAGGTCATTGTTACATATCTTAATAACATCATTGATATATTGACTCAGCAATTCAGAAGATGGCCCTCTAGTTTGTTAATCTAACCCAGAATATGAACCAAAGTCGTCATATATCATTGCAACCATGCTTATTGCAGTTTGTTTATCTCTAAAAATTAAACTGTCCTTGTTCACTCCCCCCCAAAAAAAGAAGAAGAAGGCCCACCTCATGGAGATCCAGGTGAATGGAGGCATAGTGGCTGAGAAGCTGGACTGGGCCCGCAAGAGCCTGGAGAAGCACGTGCATATGAACCAAGTGTCTGGACAGAATGAGGTGATCGTTATCATAAGTGTCATCGTTGTCACCAAGGGCAAAGGCTTCAAAGGGGTAACCAGCTCCTGGCACACCAAGAAACTACCCTACAAGATGCTACAGGGGTTGCATAAGATTGCCTGTATTGGGGCATGGCATTCTACTCCATGGCTTTCTCTGTGGCTCAGACTGGACAGAAAGACTACCATGGTCACACTGAGATCAACAAGATCTACGAGATTGGCCAGGGACATCTCATGAAGGATGGCAAAGTAAGCAAGAATAATGCTTCCATTGATTATGATCCGTCTGGTGAGAGCATCAACCCTCTGGGTGGCTTTGTCCACTATGGTGAAGTGAACAATGCCTTTGTCATGCTGAAAGGCCATATGGTGGGAACCAAGAAGCAATAGCTTACATTCTGCAAGTCCTTGCTGATACAGCCCAAATAGTAGGCTCTGGAGAAGGCTGACCTTAAGTTCATCAACACCACTTCCAAGTTTGCATATGGCTGATTCCAGACTGCGGAGAAAAAGAAAGAACTCATAGAACCACTTAAGAAAGATCAAATTGCTTAATGTCAGGAGCAGATTTTCCAGTAGAAAAACAAAACAATTACATACTTTGCCAATATTTCTTTGTCTATAGCTTTTCATTCTCTTCATAGTGCCTTTCAAATAGAAACATTTTTAAATTTTGATGATTTTTATAGATTATGGCTTTGATTGTGGTATCTCAGAAATCTTTACCTTACACAAGATTACAAAGATTTTCTCTTATGACTTCCTCTAGAACTTTTATAACATAAGGTTTTATATTTATGCCCATAATCTCTTTTGAGCTACTTTTTAACACATGATGCACATGATTACACATCAAAGGTAAGATTTTTTGCATATAATTCCTCCCAGAATTGTTTTTCACCTTTGTCAAAAATCAACTGTACATGTATGCATAGGCCTCTTTCTGAACACTCTATTCTGTTCCATTGATGCATTCCTCTATATTACCATACTCTCTTGATTACTGAGCTTTATCATAAAAATCGAGTAGTACATCTTATTGTTATCTTTTTGAGGCATTTGTTGTTTTTGTCCATTTTTCTTATTTTTCTGGCAATTTTTATATTGTCTGAATAGTTTTAATTCCAGTAAAATTAATGTAAATTGTTATATTAGTCTCAGATATACAAGGTAGTGATTCAATGATTATATACATTACTTACTGTTGTCTGAGTACTTTTTATGATTCAATTTTTCTCCTTTGTTGGTTAATAATATAAAAACCTTCCAATATACTTCTTCCTAGTCTTTTTCGCTATTGTTTTCATGCATTATACTTATATACATTTTATACTAATACATTATTTTGTGTTTAAACAATTAACTTTTTAACAGCTTTACTGACTATAATTCAGATTTTATAAGATTCACTCCTTTAAAATGTCCAATTCAATATATTTAGTGTATTCACAGGATTGTTCACTATCATTTCAAGAGAGCTTTAAAACACTTTAGTTCCCTCCAAAGGAAACTCACACCCATTAGCTGTCCCATCCCTATTCTGAGCCCTAAGCAAGTCATTTTCTGTCTCTATTGAGTCACCACATTACATTTCATATAAATGTAATTTATATTTATATGTTTATATAATTTGACAGAAAGAGCAAGAGAGCACAAGCAGAGGGAACAGTAAAGAGAGAGGGAGAAGCAGCCTCCCCACTGAGCAGAGAGCCCAATGTGGGGCTCTATTCCAGGACCCTGAGATCATGACCTGAGCCAAAGGCAGAGGCTTAACCCACTGAGCCACCCAGGTGCTGCAAGGGCCTGGACTTTATTTGTAGGAAGCTTCTAACTTACTATGCTGATTTATTCACCTATATTAGGTCTCTTTGTTTTTTTTAAGATTTTATTTATTTATGTATTTGTTAGAGAGAGAGGTGGGGGGAGCTGTAGACAGAGGGAGAAGCAGGTTCCCCACTGAGAAGGGAGCCTGATGTGGGACTTGATCACAGGACCCTGGGATCATGACCTGAGCCAAAGGCAGACGCTTAACTGACTGAGCCACCCAGGCATTCTGGGTCTCTTCATATTTTTAATCAGGGAAGAATGGGGAATAAATATTCAATTATATGGTCTTTTAAAATTACCTACACAGGGCGTCTGGGTGGCTCAGTGGGTTAAGCCTCTGCCTTCAGCTCAGGTCATGATCTTGGGGTCCTGGGATCAAGTCTCACATCAGGCTCTCTGCTCAGCAGGGAGCCTGCTTCCCCTTCTCTCTCTACCTGCCTCTCTGCCTACTTGTGATCTCTCTCTGACAAATAAATAAATAAAATCTTTTTAAAAAATAAAATTACCTATACAATTCCCCCTTTAAAAAGATAATATTTTTAAATTTTTTTAATTTAAATCAATTAACATATACTTATTATTAGTATACGGAGGTAGAATTCAGTGATTCATCAGTTGCATACAACACTCAGTACTCATTACTTCAACTGCCTTCCTTAATGCCTGTCAGCCAGTTACCCCATCCCCGTACCTACCTCCCCTCCAGCAACCCTGTTTGTTCCCTTTAGTTAAGAGTCTCTTATGGTTTGCCTCCCTCTCTATTTCCCTCTTATTTTATTTTCCCTTCCCTTGCCTTGTCATCTGTTTTGGTTCTTAAATTCCACATATGAGTGATATCACATGGTATTTGTCTTTCTCTGCCTTTTTTTTTTTTTTTTTTTTTTTTTTTTTTTTTTTTTTTTTTTTTTTTTTTTTTTTTTTTTTTTTTTTTTTTTTTTTTTTTTTTTTTTTTTTTTTTTTTTTTTTTTTTTTTTTTTTTTTTTTTTTTGCTTAGCATGATGCACTTAGCTCAGCCTTAAAAAGGAAGAGAATTCTGAGACATGTTGCAACATGTATGAGGCTCGAGGACACTATGCTAAGTGAAATAATTCAGTCACAAAACAAAATAAATACTGCATGATTCAACTCAGAGGAGGTATCTAGTCAAACTCAGAAAAACAGAAAGTAGAATGTTGGTTTTCAGGGGCTTGGGATAGGTGAGTAATGGGTTATTGTTTATTAAGTGCAGTTTCAGTTTTTCATGATGAAAAAGTTCTGGAAGTTGTTGTACATTGTGGATATATTTAACACTGCTGAATTATATACTAAAATGGTTGAAATGATAAGTTTATGGTATGCGTATTTTACCACAATTAAAATTTTGAAGACTTACTACATCCTTCATGATCTTAGAGTTTCTCTCTCCGACTTCACTTCTAGCCTTCTCTGGGACCATTCCCTGAACCCTATATGCCAGCACTGATCAGTTACATGCCATTTAGCAAACTCTCCTTGCTCTCTGCCCTAACTCCTGATAGGTAACTTTGACTTGGCAAGCCTACTTTTAGTTTAATCTGTTTTAGAAACTGACTTCTTTTTTTAATTTTTTTAAAATTTTAGTTCCAATATAGTTAACATACAGTGTTATATTAGTTTCAGGTGTTCAGTATACTGATTCAACAATTCCATACCTCACTCAGTGCTTATCATGACAAGTGTCCCCATCACCTTAATCCCCATCACCTATTACATCCATCAACAACTTTCACATGCCCTACAATTCACCCATTTAAACTGTATAATTCAATGAGCTTTAGTATAATCACAGGTAAGTGCAACTATCACCATAGTCAATTTTAGAACATTTCCATCACCCCAAAGTGAAACCTTTTGCCTTTCAATTATCACTCTCCAATCTCAGAATCCTCCTAACCCAGTTCTAGGCAACCACTATTCTACTTTCTGGATCTATAGATTTGCCTATTCTGGATATTTCATATCAATGCAATCATGTAAGGTATGTCTTTGGTTACTGGCTTCCTGGGGTAAATCCATACCATGGAATATTTAGCCATAAAAAGGAATGAAGTATTGATACATATTACAACAAGGATGAACCTTGAAAGCCTACTTATATTTCATTCAAAAGATTTGAAGTCTCTTTCCCTAAAAAGCATTCCTTGACAGCCCCAAATGACTTCCTCCACCAAATCCTACTTACTTCTATTTTAATCCTTAATTAGCCAGGTGTCCCCACTAGACTCGAATATTTTTGACAACTATAAAATCTTATACAAATCTATGTGAACATACTATTTTGTCCACTTTTTTCTGCCCTTCCTCACAAGAATTCATTAATTTAAAAACAAACAAATCAAGATTAGTGTTTCTCAATACTGACTTCACAATAAAATGACCTAGAGAGATCTAAAAAATTCAATACCTGTGGGTGCCTGGGTGGCTCAGATGGTTAAGCATCTGCCTTTGGCTCAGGTCATGATCCCAGGGTTCTAGGATAGAGCCCTGTGTCGGGCTCTCTGCTCAGCGGGGAGCCTGCTTCTCCCTCTCCCTCTACTGTTCCCTCTGCTTGTGCTCTCTTGCTTTTTCTGCCAGATAAATAAGTAAAAAAAAATTTTAAAGGGGCGTCTGGGTGGCTCAGTGGGTTGGGCCTCTGCCTTCGGCTCAGGTCATGATCTTGGGGTCCTGGGATCGAGTCCCGCATCGGGCTCTCTGCTTGGCGGGAAGCCTGCTTCCTCCTCTCTCTCTCTCTGCTTGCCTCTCTGCCTACTTGTGGTCTCTCTCTGTCAAATAGATAAATCTTTAAAAAAAAATTTTTTTTAATTCAATACCTATGCCCCAACTCAGGTCAATTACATCACAATCTCCAGAAGGAGGTCTGTGAACTGAGACCTCAGTATTGTTTTAAAATTTCCCAGCTGATCCACAGCTAGGATCAAAAATTACTAATTTAGACATAGAAAAGCCTTAGCCACCTTCTACTTCAATATGTTGTATGTATAAATTAGTAGTGCTGTACTAATTAGATCATAACTTATAGCACTTATTTCTCGATGATGACTTTAAAACAAAAACTTTTTATGGGCGCCTGGGTGGCTCAGTGGGTTAAGCCTCTGCCTTCGCCTCAGGTCATGATCTCGGGGTTCTGGGACCGAGTTCCGCATCAGGCTCCCTGCTAGGAAGGGAGCCTGCTTCCTCCACTCTCTCCACCTGCCTCTCTGCCTACTTGTGATCTCTCTGTCAAATAAATAAATAAAATCTTTAAAAAAAAAACTTTTTATAAGATAGCAAATATAACTGTGCAGAATTGTATAAAACACATCGATTTTTCTGGATACTATTAACTTTTTCACTTTAAAGCAGAAACCTCTAGCAAATAGTTAAATGCCCACAAATCAATGATTCTGTTGCCCCTCAAAATAGAACACTTGCATATATTTCAACTATTAATATTAGTTGTATCTTCTTTTTGTACACCCATTAAAGTTTATACACCTACTTGAGTGCGAGAAGTCAGTCAAACTGTATTCTTTAAAAATCCATAATGCCATTAATCAGTGGTATCTTTAGGGTTTTTTTTCCTTGAATATTTTTTTAAAGATTTTATTTATTTATTTGACAGAGGGAAACACAAGCAGGGGGAGTGGGAGAGAGAGAAGCAGACCGAGCAGGGAGCCCGATATGGGGCCCGATCCCAGGACCCTGGGATCATGACCTGAGCTGAAGGCAGATGCTCAATGACTGAGCCACTCAGGTGCCCCTATTTTTTATTTTTTAATTAAGTTCTGGGCCCAACATGGGGCTTGAATTCACAACCCTGAGATCAAGAGTCTCATGCTTTACTGACTGAGCCAGCCAGGCACCCTGTAAGTGGTATCCTTGGATTGTTAAAATTTCTGTCAGGTATGATAATAAATACAGACTGCATTGAAAAGATCTTTCCCTAGTTCTTCCATGTTTAGAAAGGGACAAGCAAGGAAGACAAAATTTTAACAGCTTCTTGGATGTTTCTGATAGGTTTTACCCAGTTGATAACTTTTTGCCAAGAATTTATCTTCAGTTTTCTAGACTAATTTGTATGTTTCACATTATGAAATTTGAATACCAAGATAAACTTTGATACTGACAGTCAAATCTCTTAAAACATCTGACAAATACAGTTGAAGATTTTAAGGGAGGGAATAGAGTGATTTCTATTTATCCATATATTAAAATATAACAAAATATTTTATTCTTATAATAATAAAGACTCCATAGGTTACGAACTGTTTAAATACTCAGAAGGTGACAGAGAAAAGGAATAACATACATGTACTCAATTTTGTTAATGAATTTAAAGAAGAAAAATTGAAAGCACAGACAGGAAGATATTTTTAATAGTAACATTTATAAGATTCAATCTTTAAAATGAATGATGTTTATGACCACACATTGAAATTTTCTTATAATAAAAAGACATATTTATGATCATAGTAGAGATGCTCCTTCTACCTTAAGAAAAAATAAAATTACCCCCTAATGACATACAAAATAATCTTTAGACCTGGGGCATATTATGTCAAAAAATATTTTCCCTATGATTTCAAATGATAAATATTCACAAAAGCCTAATTTTACTTGGTACTAGTTATATGGAGTGCCCCCTGGGCATGAACACTGTAATGTTGGAGTCTCTTTCCATCTTTCTTCATCTGCTTTAGCATTTGTTAAAAAACTTATATGAGTTAATTTACACAAAATTTACCAATTTTAGGTAAATGAAAATTGAGTCTATTCTGTCTGCCTGTCCTTGAAATGTCCGTTATGAAGTTTTCCAAATCATTTCCGATGAAAGGTATATAATGATGTTTACATCTCCTCTGAACTTTCTCTTTTATTTTAGTCCTTACCATGTTGTCATATATTTTTTACCTCAACAGCTACATAGCAAAATAAAGAATGATCCAAAATTTGACATTTCTCCTTTTTCCTAACCTGTATACCTTTCCAAATAGCTAATGTTACAGACCTCAGTCACATTATGCATCCCAAGTGATGCAGAGCTGGGCTCTAAACAGGTGGACACATCTGTTCCAGTCCATCAGACTTGACTTACACTGACTGCGTTCTGTAATCATTATGGTTTTTATCCCAAATTACAGTGTCAATCTGTTCAGAATTAATATGTATTACTCCACCGCTTGTTACAAAATTTTCAGTTTATTTATTGGACCAAATCCTGCTCTAATCACTTAGGCACAATTCCCACTGAAAACCTAAAAGAGAAAATGTGTATCCAGAGGTTATGTTTTCATTGCATGTCAAAAGATATTTTTGCATAAGTGGATGTTATTGCAATTCCCAGTGAATGCTCTTTCTGTGTCAATAGTGAAAACTATTTAAAATTTTAGTGTGCTGGTTTGGATCATTTTTAATCACTTCTTCCAACACATGTTGTATCCCAGTGTGGGTGTTCACATAATGGAGAGGGGGTTGAAAAGTTATTTTCTTCACACAGAATGTAGCTTATATTTTTAATACTTTAGAAATTATAGTTTTAATTCCCTTTTCCCTTTGTGTTGGGTAGTTTTTGAAGACCAGGAGTCCTTGAAGCCACAGCTCTGTTTTATTATAACGTGATGAATCATTTCACTATGATTTTATTTCCATTTCCTCATCTGTTTTCCCTGAAGCTAACTAAAAACATGGATTTTATTGAAGAGGAAAAAAAAGTTATTAATTCGTAATTATTACGTAAAGGTTAATCTGGCCAGCACCCTCCAGATGACTTTCCTACCAGCTGGTTATTTTATTCTATTTTTTTTTCTCTCCTGGCGGATAATGGGGAAGATAAGGCTCAGAAGGTGATGAAAATTAAAAGCAAAATCTTAAAAAATAAATGGGTCAGAAATCTGACGGAAGAAAAAGACTAAATGATACACTAAAATATTAATGTATAGTTTAAGTTTCCAAAGCTATGGAAAATGAAAGGAAAAAAACAATAGCAACAACTACTGTATGTGATAAAAACGAACAAAGACAAATGCCTGCCCTTCCTGTCCAAGGTCAGGCTAAGCAGGTAGAGGTGATTATATTACGATGTTTCTAATCAGCGCCTCCACTTGCCTACCATAGGATATGAAATGGCAATAGTGCCTATGTCAGTACAAATCCCATTGACTGGATGCATCATACATGAGGAAGTTATAACCCAAGTTTAAACAAGATCAGGGGATGCCTGGGTTGCTCAGTTGGTTAAGCATCTGCCTTCAGCTTAGGTCATGATCCCAGAATCCTGGGATCAAGTCCCGTATCCAGCTCCCTGCTCCCAGCTCTCCTTCTGTCTGCCACTCACCCTGCTTGTGCTCACTCTCTCTCTCTGTCTCTCTGACAAATAAATAAATAAAATCTTTTTAAAATATATTAAAAATTCTATGGTCAACTAATCTTCAATAAAGCAGGAAAGAATGTCCAATGGAAAAAAGACAGCCTCTTCAATAAATGGTGTTGGGAAAATTGGACAGCCACTTGCAGAAAAATGAAATTGGACCATTTCCTTACACCACACACTAAAATAGACTCAAAATGGATGAAGGACCTCAATGTGCAAAAGGAATCCATCAAAATCCTTGAGGAGAAAACAGGCAGCAACCTCTTCAACCTCGGCCACAGCAACGTCTTCCTAGGATCATCGCCAAAGACAAGGGAAGCAAGGGCAAAAATGAACTATTGGGGGACGCCTGGGTGGCTCAGTGGGTTAAAGCCACTGCCTTTGGCTCAGGTAATGATCTCAGGGTCCTAGGATCGAGCCCCGCATCGGGCTCCTTGCTCAGCAGGGAGCCTGCTTCTCTCTCTGCCTCTGCCTGTCTCTCTGCCTGCTTATGATCTCTGTCTCTCTCTATGTCAAATAAATAAATAAAAAAAAATAAAATCTTTTAAAAAATGAACTATTGGGATTTCATCAAGATCAAAAGCTTTTGCACAGCAAAGGAAACAGTTAACAAAACCAAAAGACAACTGACAGAATGGGAGAAGATATTTGCAAATGACATATCAGATAAAGGGCTACTGTCCAAAATCTATAAAGAATTTACCAAGCTCAACACCCAAAGAACAAATAATCCAATCAAGAAATGGGCAGAGGACATGAACAGACATTTCTGCAAAAAAGACAACCAGATGGCCAACAGACACATGAAAAAGTGCTCCACATCACTTGGCATCAGGGAAATACAAATCAAAACCACAATGAGATATCACCTCACACCAGTCAGAATGGCTAAAATTAACAAGTCAGGAAATGACGGATGCTGGCAAGGATGCGGAGAAAGGGGAACCCTCCTACACTGTTGGTGGGAATGCAAGCTGGTGCAACCGCTCTGGAAAACAGCATGGAGGTTCCTCAAAAAGTTGAAAATAGAACTACCCTATGACCCAGCAATTGCACTATTGGGTAATTACCCTAAAGATACAAATGTAGTGATCCAAAGGGGCACGTGCACCCGAATGTTTATAGCAGCAATGTCTACAATAGCCAAACTATGGAAAGAACCTAGATGTCCATCAACAGATGAATGGATAAAGAAGATGTGGTATATATACACAATGGAATACTATGTAGCCATCAAAAGAAATGAAATGCCATTTGCAACGATGTGGATGGAACTAGAGGGTACCATGCTTAGTGAAATAAGTCAGTCGGAGAAAGACCACTATCATATGATCTCCCTGATATGAGGAAGTGGAGAGGCAACATGGGGGGTTTGGGGGGTAGGAAAATAAGAAAAGAAACAAGATGGGACAAACCATAAGTGACTCTTAATCTCACAAAACAAACTGAGGGTTGCTGGGGGGAGGGGGATCAGGAGAGGGGGGTGGGGTTATGGACATTGGGGAGGGTATGTGCTATGGTTAGTGCTGTGAAGTGTGTAAAACTGGCGATTCACAGACATGTACCCCTGGAGATAAAAATAAATTATATGTTTATAAAAAATTAAAAATTAAAAAAATATATTAAAATTAAAAAATAAAATAAACAAGATTGGAAAAGTATGATCAGAATTCCACCAAAGGAAGGAAGGGAGGAAAGAGGGAGGGAGGAAAGAGGCAAGGACCAAAGGGGAGAAAGAGAGGGAGAGAGGAAGGAAGGAAGGAAGGAAGGAAAGAAAGAAGGAAGGAAGGAAGGAAAAAAGGAAAGCCCTCATTTCTGTGCCTCCTTTGATTTCTCCTTGGTTATAACAGGCAACATAAAGGGAAAGTTACCCGCGGGGGTTACCAATAGAATGCCAGACTCTGCCCAATAACCTGCCTCATAATCTGTCATGGTAACTATGGAAGGCCTGCCCAAATTATTTGAACAAATTGCTTTGCAATTATTAGATATGTTATGAGAAAGTATGAACAGCTTGACCAGCAAAATTTCAATATATCTTCCCCCTCAGGCAAGACTAAAACTTAAAAATAAAACTCCAGAGACACTGACATTCTTCTCATCCTATAAAACATACCGGTAGAGGATAAAAAGAAGGAAAAAAGGACATGAATATTTGAAAAGGCCTTTTGAATCTTGCAGGCATAAAGTAGAAGTATATATCATTCTCACAGACCCAGAGTCCATGCAGATACACATTGAAAGACACGCTTTGTACCACCATCCTCTGCTGATATGTCAGAGGAAAAGCATTCATTCTCACCTTTTCAGGGTGTCTGTCATTAGGTACATTAATATGGATGAACCACCACAAAATCAAAAGGCAGTAAGAGAGGTGAAAAAGGGATAAAGGCTTTAAACTGCATTTAAGTTGGACTTCAATTGAAGACTAAACTTTGGGTTTCTATAATTACTTTCCTTCTCTACATGCCCATGAAGAAAGAGAAAATTACTAATTAGATATGCTCTCAAGTCCATTTGTCAGCATTTCACTAAACATTCCTCAAGTTCTCCTACAAATGAAGGCATTGACTGATGCTGACATGAGTTGAACAATATTTCTTTTTTTCTGTCAAAACACCCCTTATTTTGATATATCACACTTGAAAATAGAACACAAAAGTATTTGCTTTTCCAATTCATTCTATAACTAAAAATCATGTTAACTCAAAATCAGTTGAGTAGCAAGCCAAATATATTTTAACATAAAAAATGCTTATCAAAAAGTCAATGATAAGCACAGCTATTTCTATAACATTGAATATTCAAAAATAAGTTTCAGTTCATTCATATCCTATTTATGCACACAATTCAACATTTAAGGCATAACTGAATTAAATTATTTTTTATATAATATCATTTGGGAGAAAAATTTAGTCATTAAAATGTTAATATTTTCTTTAATATCTAGGCAATGAATTTGATACATAAGGAAAATGAGAGAATAATATTGTTGAAAGGGAAACAGAGCATAACTTGAGATTTTATTCTAAATTTTCCTTACACATCAACCAAGTTACTACTGGAATTTGTAAGGTCAAATTGTTTTTTGTTTTATCACACTGTAATAGAACTCAAATTTACTAAAAATAAATAAATAAATACCTAATAAGCAGTTTGTTTCTTCTTGCTAATTTCTGAATCTAGGAAATAGATTGTCAAGTGGATAGATTGTATTTAATATTTAATATAATGCCTCAGTATTTATTTTGAAGTTTCAGGCTAAAAAGAAATGAGGTTATTTTAAAGTCTGATCTCAATAGCTAATTTTAACAAGAATCATGGCATTACCCAGAAATGTCTAGTAAATTATAGTATTTATATACTTGTATCTGACACAATGCAAATTGAACAGATATAAGATATTAAATCTCTCCATATACTGGATTAGTGGTTTTAGAGTATCTTGTCTGCATCGAATGCAAAATTTTAGATCAGTTTTAAACAGTTTCTCTTGACTTTTAAATATTTTATAAAGAGGGGCACCTGGGTGGCTCAGTCATTGCTAAGTGGCCAACTCTTGGTTTCAGCTCAGGTCATGATCTCATGGTCATGAGATTGAGCCCCATGTGGGGTTCCACGCTCAGCATGGAGTCTGCTTAAGATTCTCTTTCTCCTTCTCCCTTAGCCCCTCCACCTGCTCATGTGCTCTCTCTCTCTCTCCTCTCTCTATCTCTAATAAATCTTTTTAAAACTTTTTCATAAAGAAAATGTGTTATTAACTCAATGTGGGGAATCCTTTCACCATGCATATGTATGCCAAATTATCAAGTTGTACACCTTAAATATTTTACAATTTAATTGGTCAATTATACCTCAATAAAACTGGAGAAAAAAAACTGATTTGTTGATGATGACCTCTGCTTTAGCAAAAATTATTTTTTAATTTCCTAGACCCTCGAAAGGAAAAAAATAAAAGTGGTGATAATGCAATAGAGAAATAGCACAGGCAGTTAGTCTCATTAAAAAAAAAAAAAAAAAACTTAAGCTTGAGGTTGACAGAAAATGACTTTGTAAAAAAAAAAAACAATTTTTAATGGGCATGTCTTGCTTTTACTCTCACTCACCTACTACCTACCCTCAACAGAGCAGATACATTCATCCCTTCAGACCAAAGTCATATCACGACAGACCACATAGAACCCTGAAATGGCCCCTCATCTCCCTCACAGTAAAAGCCGAACTTCTTACAATGATAGCCTCCTGTGCTCTGTGTCATCCCCCCCACCCCACATTCATCTAGAACACTCTTCTCCCCTCAGAGGCTATAGAGAAACTGGCCACTTTTCTATTCCTTAAACACGTGCCTAGGATGTCTCCAATCTTGGGCCTTCACACTGCCTGTTGTCTCTACCTGGAATTCTCTTTTCCCAGGTATTGTTATAGTTAATTGACTCACGTTCTTCAAGGCGTTGCTTTTAAATATCACCTTTCAATCAGAATGGCCTTTATAAAGTTTAATTCCACCTTTCTTATGGCAAAGCCCCCTTTATCCTGCCTAATCATTTTTGATAGTGTTCATCACCTTCTAATGTATTATAAAATTTCCGTATTTGCTATTTTTGTTCATTGTCTGCCTCTCTCTACTGCACTATTAGCACCATGAAGACAGTAATTTTTCCTCCAAGTTTTATTTAAATGCCACCCTGTTAACATAAACTGCAATACTAGTTTCAGATGTAGAATTTGGTGATTCATTACTTACAATATTATACCCAGTGCTCATCACAAGAAGTGCCCTCCTTAATACTCATCACCTATTTAACTCATCACCCCACACCAACCTCCCCTCCAGTAACCACCAGTTTGTTTTCTATAGTTGATTCTATTTCTTGGTATGCCTCTTTTTCCCCCTATGTTTGTTTCTTAAATCTCACAATTGAAATCATGATATTTGTCTTTCTCTGACTTATTTTGCTTAATACTCTAACTCCATCTAACCACATCACTGCAAATGCCAAGATTTCATTCTTTTGATGGCTGAGTAATACTTCATTACGGATGCATACCACATCTTCTTCATCCATTCATCAGTCAATGGACATTTGAGTTCTTTCCATAGTTTGGCTATTGTTGATAATAAACATCAGGGTGCATGTATCCTTTTGAATCAATATTTTTGTATCCTTTGGGTAAGAACCTAGTAGAATGATTGCTTGGTCATAGGGTAGTTCTATTTTTAACTTTTTTGAGGAACCTCCTTACTGTTTTCCAGAGTGCCTGCACCAGTTTGCATTCCCCTCAACAGTGTAAGAGAGTTCCTGTTTCTCTGCATCTTTGGCAACATTTGCTGTTTCCAGTCTTGTTAATTTTGGACATTCTGACTGGTGTGATGGGGTATGTCATTGTGGTTTTGATTTGTATTTCCCTGATGATGAGTTACGTTGAACCTCTTTTCATGTGTCTGTTTGCCACCTGGATGTCTTCTTTGGAAAAATGTCCGGTCATGTCTTCTGACCATTTTTTAACTCTATCATTTGTTTTTTAGATGTTGAATTGTATAAGTTCTTTATAGATTTTGGATACTAACTCTTTATCAGATACAACATTTACAAAGATCTTCTATTCTGTAGGTTGCCTTTTAGTTTTATTGATTGTTTCTTTCACTGTGAAGGAGCTTTTTATTTTGATGAAGTCTCAAGAGTTTATTTTTGCTTTTGTTTCCCTTGACTCAGGAGACTTATCTGGTAAGAAGTTGCTATGGCTGAGGTCAAAGAAGTTGCTTCCTGGAAGGCAGTAATTTTGTCTTTTTTTCATTGACCTGTCCCAGGCCTATAGTAGTTGATTAATATGTTTGAATTTTTGAATGTAAATTGTTTTACTAAAATCAATCTGAAGCAGTTTATGCTAAGTAACATAACCTTTAACTATTTTAACAAACTTTTTAATTGGAAATAATTTTAGTTTATTGTTTTATATAATGTCAAGAACCCCCATATATACTTTACCCTGTTTTCTTTAAGGTTAACATTTTACATAACCATGGTAATCTGTCAAAGTTAAGAAATTAACACTGGTCCAATGCCTTAAACTATATAGACTTTATTCAGATTTCACCATTTTTTTCATTAATGTCTCTTTTCTCTTCCACGATGTGTCAGAATACCATATTGCACTTAGTCATCATGTCATATTGTCTCCTTCAGTCTGTGACAGTTTCGCAGCCTTTCCTTATCTTTCACAACCTTCATAGTTTGGAAGAGTACTGGCCATTTTGTGCTCTCATGATCATTTTGAGTGTGTCTGAGGTTTTCTTATGATTAGACTGGGCTTTGGTTTGGGGGGAAGAAGAACACATTAACATGATCTTAATCAGTAATGTTAACTTTGATCACTTGGTTAACGTGATGTCTGCCTTGTTTCTATACTGTCAAGTTACTATTCTTCCCTTTCCATGCTCTATGCTGTGTAAGCAATTTTAGGTCTAGCCCACACTGAAAGGGAAGGAAATTAAGCTCCATCTCCTAGATATGACTATCTACATATATTATTTGGAATGCCTCTCTAAGGAACATGAATTCTGTCTTATTTATTTACATATATATATATATATACATATATATATATATATATATATATATGAACTCATGGATATCTTTTATATTCTTTGAGTTATAATAGAATATAACCAATGTTTATTTTGTTGTTAAATTATTCCAGCTTTGGCCTTTGGAAGGGTCTTCCAAGTTTCACTTCTGTGCTATAAAATATTAATAAAATGTTTTCACATTCTCCACAGTATTCCTGAACATTTCTGTGGGCTTAAATTATGAGAGTCACCTTTTACTTGACATTCCCCAGACACTCAAAGCATTAGATTTAGTATGTCTCTCCTTCAGCTTCAGTTAGTAGAAGCTGCATAGCACATAGGGTAACTTAGGATGAAATGTTACACAGTCTCAGTCTCAAAACAGAATCCCCTCAGCTGCAGTTCATGTGGACATCTTCTCATGAATCTGCTTCCCCCTGATGTGCTCCAATCTTCTGTGGCCTCTCAATCCCTCAAGAGAGTTCTCACATGTGTCCTTCTCTTATAAACCTCAGAGTCATGAAATATCCACTTTGTTTTTTAGGCCCTCTATTTAGCTTTGTCACTGTCTACAGTGACCTTACAGGTATTTCCATGGGACCTTATCTTTGGCAACAAACACAAACCGTCAAGGTATTTTGCTACAGAATTCAATCTTCTTCCTTAAAGGCAGAATATATTGTGGTTAGTTATAGTTTGAAATAATTTTTTCTCTAATATTTATATTTTCAAATATTCAGAGTAAAAAAAAAAATTTAAGGGTTCTCCAGCAAGAAGTTATAGACCTGAGACTTCCTAAAATGATTTCCAAAGATTAAAAAAATACCATATTTTAGTATTCTTTTAGTGTAGTGTTAAAGAGGTAAGTTAGGACAAAGAAAGTAGAATGCCCTTGAAATTAGTTGTCAGAGTAATTTTTTTCAGATATAAAAAAAAGATTGCCATTATTTTAATACATCAGTGAATTTTCACTAATTTTCTCTTCCTAGCACTGTAGCAAATAGCATGGAGAAGGGAACTTACATATACCTCAGAGAGGCCTAAATCCTTGCAAATGACATTTCCTATTTAATTCAAAAGGCTTTTCCCATAAGATGGACTGAAAGCACAGCCTGGTGGGAATATGCAATGGAACAGGCTTGGGAAAAAGTGCAGACTGAGCAAATTTCAAAGACTGATGAAATCGTTCCTGGAGGAGATTATAGAAGTAAAGATCTATAGCAAGCCAAACCGGCAAAAGGGAAATCGGTCTGGGAGAGATGCCAAATGGAGTGAGTGTTAAGGTGAGGATAGGGTCAACTTACTAATAAGGAAAATACAGTCTGGAACTTAAAGACTTTATGTTTTCAACATATTTGGCAAGATTGAATGATGTGAACTTGGAGTTAGATTTCCTCTATGACCTATTTTGGATACAATGTAGGAAGAAGCATCCATAATCGAATAAAATTATTTAGCAGAACCATGGAATCCATAACAGCATCTGGCCAGTAGTACCTAAAGCAGCCTTCCCACCAAAGAGTCTATGAACTTCCCACCAAAGAGACTATGAAAAGTCAGAAATTACAAAGACTCACATCTAAATTAACAAGGTGAGAAACAGTCTAAGGAGATAATATGAAATAAATCTTAACTAAGCCTAAAGAAGGTTTTTTTGGTTGGGGGGTGGGGTTTTTTGGTTAAAAAATTCACCCTTTTTTTTTTTTTTAATGAAACAGTATTGACACCTGGAAAATGGAAGAAAACCCAAGCCTGTTCATACCCCTTCAACTGACATCAAATACCTGAAGACTAGACCATGCTATATATAGGACCTTAAAATTTTGGTAGATTGGAGGAAGTATGAAGACAGAAAGGAGAAGAGCTGGAGAAATTTTATAGACTCTTTTACACAAAAATATTTGGAGAATAACAAGTAGACCAACCTGCCTAAGGTCAAAATTGTCAAAATATAGAAAATTCCTAAGTCTACATAGAACATAAAAAAACTCAAGAAAGACCTTAAAAATGAGGTAGACTTTTAAAGATGAGTAAGTTAATAAAAACAGAGAAAAGGAGTCAGGATAATTATGCAGAAGGAAAACTAATTGTCTATGACATACAGAATGTTTCTTGTAAGGATACAAATTAAAATTGTTTTTACTAACCAGGAACAAGGTAATGAGTAAGAGGATAAAAGAAGTAGATGTCAAAAGAATTAACTGAGTCAAATATGAATCTGAGGTTTGAGTCTCAGTGGTTAGAACTGTGAAATTAGAAAATTTAGAAATAAGAGATTTTGGTTACAAAAATAATTTCTACTGATAAATGTTTAATTTCATATCCTTAAAATATACACCTATAAATGTAGAACAAGTCTAGGAAGACTGGAATCTAAATGTAGACTTGGAAGTCACCTGCATGGACATGGTAACAGATGCTGTGAGAAGGGAAAGTACAAGGAGGTAGGAGAACAAAGGTGTTTGGGCTAAAGTTCAAAGAATACAAACCCCCAGCAGCAAGAACAGAAAGAATGAATCTAGAAGAAAGGAAAGGTGGGGCTCCTGGCTAGCTCAGTCAGTAGAGCATGTGACTCATGACCTCAGGGCTGTGAGTTTGAGTCCTATGTTGGGTGTGGGGATTACTTTAAAAACATGGAAAAAGAAGGAAAAGAAGAAGAAAGGTTGAGGCCTTAGAGGAGGAAAAGGAGAAGGAGAGGAACAGAGTAAAGGAATCCTCAATTCTCACTGTCAGTTGCACTGATTTGTATTTCCAAGACTGGGGAAAATAGATATGAGCAGATAAAAATCGGAAAACCGAATAAAAATAAAATTGCTTATTTTCTCTAAAATATCCAGTTACCAGTTGTCTGTTTTTCTTGGCCTAATTCTCGGTAGTTCTAGCACTCAAGATACATGTCTTATTTCATTGTTTTGGTTTTTCTTTAAGTCTAAGGACATGAAATATGGATGACTTTAAGCCAAGCACTTTCCAAGACATGTGACTGCTTGCTCCTCCCAAATTAAAATTAAACAGAAATTACTGAACACCCTTCATTAATTGAGGAAGATTCTCCTTCTGTGAGTACACACTAAATACACTGTGAACTCACTCTAAAAAGTTCAAACACCCTGCTCACCTATCTTAGACTGATCTCCAGTCATCACATGAATATACTGGATTCCTGAAAGGTTCAACCTCTCCCAGTCTGCCCGCTAACCTGCCGTATTTCTTTCTCTTCTCTTTCTTCTTTTGAACTCCCTTTCTCCTTGCTCACCCCTTGCCTTTATCAATCCATGTCTCTCCTCAGGTGAGAGTACTTGTTAGTAACATTTACCACCACTTTTGATAGGATCCTTTCACTACTGGAATAAAATCATTTTAATCAATTTAAATACAATCATTCAATGAATGTGTATTCAGAATTCACTACCAATGACAGGCACTATACTGTTACAGAAATACCAGTTACTAGGAGGAGCTCAGTCTACTGCAGGATATACCATTTTTTTTGGATAATAAGTTATCAGATAGATACAGTTTTGTGAATAGACAAGCAACAGATAAAGAAGACTAGACAAATCAGGATACCATCTGAAGGACTATAGCTGGGTGAACTTCATAGTACAAACATGTATCTCTAAGTGTTATGGACATGAAGGGAAACATTTCATTATGAATCCACTCTTTTTAAGCCATATGTCAATGGTTTATTTTATATTAATTATATAGTTAATTTTATATTAATGCAATTTGAAATATTTTTCCCTTGCTAATTACTTCTAAATTTCTTTCTGTTGAATGCAAATAAAAAATAATAAGGCCTTATTATATTCAGTTCTTATAAAAAGCACAATACAGTATCTTCTTTTGCCATCAGTGGCTATTTCAAAACTTATAAGTAGGCAATATAAATATGCTAGGTCCCATCAATATCTCAAGTAAGTTATTTTTCCTATTTCCAATTGCTAAAGAAAATTCTATCTAAGGAATTAAGTTGCTGATAGATTTGCTCTTTATCAATACTAAATTGTATCATCTATATATAACTAATACTTTTCTGTAAAATAAGAATTTTAGTAATTTCTTGTTCTTATTGATTACTGCTTTACATAAACCAGGGGTATAATTATTTTATCTGAATATTTTAATCCTATTTTTACTACTAAATGTTTACCTAGCCAATAATGCATGTATAGTGGTTGTAATTGGTGTGGTTTGTAATTATGCATATCCAGATTAAACAAGACAAATGGCAGAGCTGGTAATGGCATCATATTAAGAATATAAATATATTAAAAAATCTATTTAAAAGTATAATTATAAAAAGGGAATGAGAGCTATTTTAAACTCTTTTCTAGGTATAAATAATCACATTTACCAAAGGGTATTACAGAAATCACATAAGCAAAAGATATTACAAAGTATTATTTAGAGAAACAATTGGAACTCAGACTTCTTAATAACTACTTGCTACTGCTGGCCAAATACAAAATGAGTGTAATCTACCATGATTAATTGCTTGTGTTTTTTTCCCACTCTGTATAATTGAGAAACAGTGTAATCAATGATATAAATGTAACTCTAATGTATCTTTCATACACAGCTTTAATGGCTTTTATTCTCTCCAACCTTTCCTATACATAAGAGAAAACTGTATTCGCAAAAGTTTGGTTTCTATTATTGCTCTTATCCCAGGTGACCTGTAAGTGAATTTTTTTTATCACATCGAGCATAGAAATGGATTTTAAGATGAAAATATACTTTATTTTTATATTCCTGGTGATTAATGTGGCAAATGAGCTTTAAAACATAATGTACTATACAAATGTAAGAAATTATATCTTAATAAAAGCATGAGTCAAATAAATGAGCTGACTTCCTGTATTGTGTGCAGTTTCTCAGCTGCTACAGAAACAGATCCACTAGGGAGTTGACTTCTGCCCTACTAACTGATACACCTTCTCCACCATCCTTCAACACAATCCTAGTAGCCCACTAGGAGCACTACTTAGGAGTCACTGACTTCAGCTGAATGACCCTTCATCACCTCCAGTCCTCTCTTAAAACTTCCATTAAAAGAGGTCAAACGCTGCCTCACAGCCTGTTAGCAGCTCCCACCTGAAAGTCACCCAATTTTCATTTACAATTTGTTGTATTTGTGATGTCATTTGTGATGTATTTTTCATCAGTGCTCTTATTTCAGCTTCCAATTCTTTCAGTGTCTTTTCTCCACCTGCTCAGAGAACTGCCTGTGATTGGAAAAGTTAAGGTGATAGTGAAGAAAGTTTAATTTACTTCCACTTTTACCCTTTAAGATTTCTTCTCTTTCTGGCTCTGAGGTGATGAGACAACATTCCCAACAACCATAAAGCTCCCCTTTCTGTGATTAATAAATGCAGTATCGTTCCAGAATATCTGTTTAATATTAAAGAGTAGATAGCAATCTGTGCTATCAAGGAAGATCTCTCCAATATATACTCTTTCTTTTCCAAAATAAACCTGCATGATTTTATCCCCTGTAATCTGCCATAAATACAGAAGATGACACATAAAGAATTATTTCAAAATATTAGTGTTTTCTTATTCCAGGGTAAGTATAGGAAGCTCTAAGAGCATTCAGATAGTGATTGGTATATATATTATTATTGCAACCTATTTTTCTACCGATCTAAGATTCATTACTGAAGCACCTAGCTTAGAGTGTTTACAAAATGAAAGATCCACCTCTCTTGTATAAAAATAATCTCTGTAGTTATGCCAGCAAAGGTAAAATTTATGACTCTCAATTGTAAGGCTCCAATGCCAGCACTCACAGTCAATTGCACTTTTCAACCAATGATCTCCAAGTGCTTTACCAATAAGGGTTATTGAAAGTGTTTCAACACAAGAGCAAATACAAGTGACTTATCAAAATCATGGAGCAAATTTCAAACCAGCTCATGAGCTAAACTCTCTATCTCTGTCTTTTGGTCTCTCTCTATTTTTCATTTCTTTGTTTACATATTTATTTTAATGTTCAAATCATGACGGCCACTTCTTCATTTTTTTTCAATTAGGGCCTATTTATATTAGTAAGTATTATAAATTTATAGCATGTAGTTACTCATCCATTGTAAAGACCACAAATATATACATACAAATACACACACACATATTATTCAATTTTTACTTAACATTTCATTAAAGTGCATAGGAGTCTATTTCAGAAATATGGATCATAAAAAGCAGATGTGCGATATAGTGAATTCTCAAATATCCGTCTGAATGGAAAAAGAAAGTACATAGGTTGTCTAAACCTACAAATGTTTTAAGTATCAATATTTCCCTTAAAGTCTTTGAATACATTTTGGTGTTTGGATGTCCAAGTATTTGCATCCTGGAAAGATATAATTAGTCAAACTGAATTGTAAAACCTACTGTAGAGACACAATGTGAGAAGAGCAGCACACTGGCCAGCTTCTCTGCACGAGCTATGACTGCAGTTCCTGCCTCTGCCCTAGGCTGCCCAGAAGTGCAATCGTCTCCTGGACAAAAGGCAGTCATCCTCCTTCTTTCTAAGTTTGCCCTTTTCCTGGCTGATACCTTTCCTGTAAAGGAAATGGCTGTTATGTATTTTTGGTAGTAAGTTTATCTTTAATCCAAATCCTCTGGGCTAATAACTGTAACTGAAGTATGGACCACTGTCCCAGTTCTATTACAGTACCTATCATATTGCACTGTTTTTACTAGAATTCATGTCTGCTTCTCTGTGAGAAGGAACCACGTTTATTCCCTCTTATGCTCCTTGGTGCCCTGCACTGTACCCAGTGTAAGGTGGCACTGGGGAGAATTGGAAAATGGATTAAAAAAAACAAGTAGAATAATGAATAATCAAGATTTACATTTGCTCACATCAACTTTGGGTCTATTTTGCCCAGTAACACCTCCAAAGATTACAAATAGAAAGGCACTTTTTTAAGCCATCTCTGATGCTTACTCCACACATGTTTGAAGAAGCAGCTTAATACACCATGAATATGACATTCTATAACAAAATGCAAAGCAAAAGCAAATACTAAAACTGGTGTAGATATTTTACAAAATGCAATGTCTGAGAGGAAAAACCTTACATTTATCTTTAGAGAGATCTAGTATGTATTTAGTGTGTGACTTCATTTCATTATAATACCAGCAAATGTTTATCTTGTTTTTCCTTTTTTTTTTCCTTTTCTTCAATCCTGCAATTGAGGGAACTCTTCCTTCTAACCTTCTACAAGGCGACCAGTCAGCAGACAACTCCAGACTCACATTTCATAATACAAATCCAGGAACCCAATGGCCACAGAAAAGCCTTCATTGTTATTAGTTCCAGGACCTCTGGGATATTAATTCATCATCTACCCTCTCATCACTCCATCCATTATGCTTGTCTATATAGCTCACGTGGAGCAAAGAATGATGCAAACTCCCACTAAAGCAATAGTGTGAGATTACCAACACAATTACTTTCAGTGCGGGTAGGGAATTTTCTATACCAGCAGAAATGACTATAATCTGCTTTAGAAATATCCTTGTTGCTGCGGCCTTTTAAAGCTGCTACAAAAGTGAGATTAGTAATATTAATGTATTCTTTAGCGAGGAAAGATATTGTGTGTGGAAAATTAAATAGGACCATCCATTTTAGAATTGAAATGCTAAGCTAAAACCTTCTTTTGCAGCCTCATCCTTCTTCTAGAGTGTGGTACATGTGTCAGTGTTAGAGGAAAGCATCCTGGCTCTTTTCCTTTGTTTGGATCCGGTTGTACAAACAACCGTAGTATCCATTTCTTCGGCTTACAAATTCTGCAATCAAGCAAGGCAGAGAGAATCAGCCATTTTATTCTTCCTTCAAAATGCATGAAAATATCAGCTACCTTTTCCATGCTTTCACACACAACATCAACGCCCTGATACAAAGCAAATAAGTGTACCTAGTTAACCAATTAATCTTGGGGGGGCGTGGGGGTGGTGTTCATGTTCCCATAAGTTAACTTGCAAAATTCACTTGCAGAATTCAGAGATTACCAACTACTCTTTGAATGAACTAGGAATGTAATTTTGTCTCTCACAAATACAGAGGCTTTGTGCTAACAAAGATTTTTCTCTGAACACTGCTTTTCACCCCTTAAAATGAATGGTAATAAGTAGAGGCCGAAGAACAAGCAACTCACTTCTTTTTTTAGACGGAAGCCGAGCGCCATCTGCTGGTTTCAGGTCTCCATGACAGTCTGAGCATCATGTAATTCAGAGAGGAATTAAAAGATTGTAATCGTTCTCAAGTTGTTTTTAAGAGTAAAAACCAGTCTTGACTTATGTAAGAAAACCTAATGAGCACTAACTTCATATTTGAGTACTATAATACACTAAGAGCAATGATCCCCACGAAAACACATTTCTACATCACTGAATTTATTTTTATCCTGCTCAGGGTCTGAAGTTTCATTGTTCAACTAAGGTTCTCTGCATTTCGTTTGAAGAGTAAGCAGTAAGGGTGCAGAAGGAAGGAGTAAACATTTTACCGGACCTCCTACCTATGTAAATGTACATTAATAACCCTCACACTAGAAGCCCATTTTTCACAAATTCTTTAATGTGTTTAACTACTTACATATTAGAATGTCACTTTATGCAGAAAAAAATGCAAAATGCTATCCTACTGGTACTATTACATCATTTTTTAAATTTTGGCATTTTTTCCTATTGTCTTACAGTCAATTTGCATTTTCATTATTTTTCATACCATGAGATTATGCTCTTCATCTTTAGCAAAACAACTGTACAGCTATAGAAGCAAAACAGTTTAATCCTCACATAGGAGCATGGTTAAAACAAACTCTATAAATTGAATTGTATTCATTGTCTCAGTTTTTATATAAGCCAAAATATAGATAGATAGAAAGATACCTAGATACACCAATATATTAAGGAATAGAAACTAGGCAGATAAGGGAATTTTTAAATGAGTGTTTAAAAATTAAGGTTATAATTTTTCAATTGCTTTTTCAAAACAACCTTTTACAGACAGGGTGGGAAGAGCAAGAAAACTTCAGAACTCAACAAGAAAAATCATTCTTGCAGTGGCTTTACCTTGCTAGCATTTTAGAGTCCAAACCTGTCATAATGAATGCAAGCATAAATCCACGGCCGGTGACTGAATCTATCAACTTCACGAGGAAGCATTTCCAAATCATAAATACAGGCTGACTGAAAGCCAAGGCCAGGTCTTCATGAGGATTTATAGAGCTATTTAAGGAAACTGTCTAAGACTTAATCCCAATGAACAAAAACAATTTCCACAAATGTGAATGTACCTTACATGGAAATTTTTGAATAAATAGAAGGGCACATAATGGAGTTTTTAAGCTATGTTCTCCCCATTATGTGGACAAAAGGCAGTGGAGAGGAAGATAAACAACAAACTTCAAATACCACCAGAAGTAAAGATAGAAGAAATGGGACAATAGCACTGCTCAAGGAGAGAACCAGAGTCTATTTCTGGGAAGACACACTCATACTGTGAGGGTCTACTCACCCCTGCCCTCTTCAGTCATGAACTCCTTCTCATATCAGCTCAATCTTTACTTCCTCATGAAAGTCTTGACTGACCTCCCTGAATAGGTCAAACTGTCCTATTATATGCTTCACAGCACATGTACCTCAACTTCAGAGCTTTTATCATAAATGCAGGTTTATGGGCTTATCTGATGAATTTCTGTCTCTCATATTGAACAGTTGTAGGCATCATAAAGATAGCATTCTACCCTGCTAGAATGCAGCACTGTATCTAGAAATTTAAAAAAAAAATAATCTCAAAGGACAGGTGTTTAATGAGTGAGTGAATTAAAGAATCAGTGAATTAAAAAGTAAAGTATTTGTTTGACATCGATTCACGTTTATATCTTATTGGGATTCTTATCTTTATGTATTCTATGCTAAGTTCTTATCCCCAAACTATAAATAAAAAAAAATGTAACAATAACAAATGGAATTGAGCCAAATTCTCAGGAATGTAAGATACCCATTTGAAATTAATTAAGTTCCTGAGGAAGCCTTGTAAACAATCTTAGGTCATTAAGTTAGTAGCCTCCTAATGTTCCCATAGATTGCGTGTTGTCCCTTTTGATCTTTCCCCTACCCTGGCATGTCAAGTGGCTGACTTAATTTTTTTTTTCTTTTCCTTGCTAATATTAACCAAAATAATGACATTTCTATTTTGTGTTAAACATTTGCTAAACTCAACTCAATGCTCTAAACAGATGAGTAACACTGATATTTGCAGAAAATATTGCTTTCATAGTCCTAAATATGAGGGTAGGATAGTGGTAAGCAATTAAGTTTGAAACAGCATTTTTTTTAAAGCTGAAAGAGAACAGAATTTAATAGGAGGGAAGTATATCACATAAAAATTATTGCATGAAATATTTTCCCAGATATATTTTTGTCTGTGTGTGCTCTTGTACACTGGGTAAGATGTAAAATAGAGTTATTCCCTTAGGAACCAATCAAAAAAAGCGTGAAAGCCACGGGGCTTAAGCAAGGGTCAGCAAACTTTTTCTGTAAAAATCCAGATAGTAAAAAATGTTACATTTTGTGAGCCCTACCATCTCTGTTGCAACAACTTATCTCTGCTTCTCTAGCACGAAAACAGCCATAGACAATACATAAACAAACAGGTGTAGCTGTGTTCCAATAAAACATTTTTTTACAAAAACAGGCAGTCAGTGGATTTGGCCCACAGGCTAGAAGATCAAAAGAAATGAGGCTCTTTCCACACAGATGCTCCACAAAAGAGATGAAAAAATAAAAAAGATATTGACACCAAAAAAACTGCTCTGTCATAAGGTAATTCATATTTGAAACAACAGGGACAGAATGAGACACTTTCAACAGTGTCCTAATACACACTCTACCTCTTATCTTCCATTTTACCTTTTCTGACACAATGTTCTACACCAGTGTCCAAAGTTTTTCTAAAATAATTACTATTTTTCCCTACTGAAAACCCTGAAATTACTTATTTCCAACTCAATTCTTTCATCTACTTCATATGAATTTATTCTAATTTGTTTATTTATTTATTTTAGACAGAAACAGAGAGTAACCAGGGGGAGGAGTAGAGGGAGAGGGAGAATCTCAAGCAGACTCTGAGAGCCTGACTCCAGGCTCCTTCCCATGACTCTGAGATCATGACCTGAGTCGAAATCAAGAGTCAGATGCCCAGGCACCTCTACTTCATATGCTTTTCAGAAGTCTGATATGCCTGCCTTCTTTCCTCTTCAACGGATATTCATCAGCATTTCACAACTAATAATATTACCTCAACTGGCCCTCAGTGCTTCCCGCTTTATTTATTAGGCTTTATCCCTTCTCTGGTATATAGCATATAACTTTGGGGCTCCTCAACACACTGTGAAAATAAATAATACTAAAATAAATCCACAAACATGTAACCCTAGTTTTCCTCGGTCTCTGTTTCCCTGGAGATCTTGGTAGTAGAGAGCTCCTTGCGTGAGGAAATTCAACCGGCTCAAGATAATTACTTATAAGGCCAATAGGTAGCAAGATTCTCTAGAAAATTATAGTCACACATCAAGGATAATAAGTGACACAATTTCATGGATCTTGGAAGAGTTACAGGAAACTGTCAATGTCTTATTGGTCACCAGGCCTTAGAAAAGATCTGAGAAAGACCACAGGGGAGGGGGGAAAAAAAAAAAAAACGAGAAATGGTTCCTTCTGGAAAGTCTTTAAAAAAAGGTGTTTTGGAAAATTGCTCAACGTACTAATTAAGGTTATCTCATACAGAATAGGAATTTTGTGAAAACATAAATATGGCTTTCAATGACACAAAAGTGCTGATTAAAGACCCCAGGATAATCTATTCCTCATATTTAAAAAGTCAACATTCAAGAATCAATTTTAAGAATAAGGAAATTTTTATATATCTCAAGATGGGTCTCCCAAAGTCTATTTAAAAAGATGAGAAAATCTTCAGAAAAGACTTAATTTGTATAAAATTAATTTCTACTAATTCTGGATTAATTTCTACTACTAAAAGACTGAATTTCTTTTGTTTTTTTTTTAGATTTTATTTATTTATTTATTTGATAGAGAGATCACAAGTAGGCAGAGAGGCAGGCAGAGAGAGAGGAGGAAGCAGGCTCCCCACTGAGCAGAGAGCCAGATGCAGGCCTGGATCTCAGGACCCTGAGATCATGACCTGAGGCAAAAGCAGAGGCTTAACCACTGAGCCACCCAGGTGCCCCTAAAACACTTCATTTCTAATAGTGTATTTCTACTAATTTAAATTCTACTAATAATTGTAATTTATGCCTCTCCCCAAAAACTTGAAACTATCTTGATATTTAACTAAATATTTCCAACTTATTCAACACACAAAACAAAGCTATTATAACGATGATCAAGCTCTTCTTCAAAACATTTAGCTCAGAGCCCAACAGGTAGCAATAAACCTAACCTCCTAATAATTGGGTTTATTATTAAAGACTTGGTTTCCATAATAGTTACCCATCAGCTATGATATACAACAACCTTAAAAGCTCAGCAGATTACAAAGAGCAAGCATGCGCAGCTTGCTCGTCCATTTCAGATTTCCTGGGGCAGCTCTGCTCCTATAGGTCCCGTTCACGTCTACTCCGAGTGTCCCTCACCCCAGGAGCCTGGCTAAAGGAATACAACCACACTGACCGTCTCATGGTGCAGGACTGGAGCATGAAGTGATTAGCAGAAACACACAAGGCTTCAAGTCCACCGAGCGCAAGCACACTGAATTTTTCCCCATTTCTCATTGGACAAAGTAAGTCACATGGGTGAACTTAAAGTCAATGGGGTGAGGAAGGATTCTCCGCCCAGTGATTACAAAGGATATTCTCTACAAGAGACGGCACAGAAAATCTATCACAATAGATTTTATATAAAATCATGATGTGAATACCCAGTTTTTATGAAAGACTTTTGTGGAAAAAGAATACAAAAACAAGTGCCAGGAAGGCACCAACATGACAAATTGCCATGAAAGCCCAAGAATTTTGTATTTGATAATGACAACTCCCAGGAACGCAAAGAGCAGACAGTCGTTGCTGCATGTAATTCCTTCAGCCTGAACTAGGCTATAGAGAAAGGAGAAGAAATGTAATTTCCATTTCACTGGGAAACTTCATGACAGTTTTGTTTTTTAAAAAAAGGAAGAAAGAAATAAAAATGGCTTCAAGATGTATACACTAATGACTAGTTAAGAGAACTATTTGGGCATACAGAGAGATGTCAAGTTCAATTTGGAGCACAAGGAATTTGAGATGTCAGATCATTTACTCGGATTTTTTTTTCTAAAAACTTTTGGAGAAATGAATTTGAAGCATGGGCCAGAGCTGAATATGTAAAGGCAGGAATCAGGTAACTGAATGTGTTCATTAAAGCTGTGGGCATAAGAGGATGCCATCAAATAAGTAAAAAGGGACAAAAGCACCAACCCAGACAGTCTCAGTGACATCCAGCCTTAGAAATGGAAACAAAGAAAGATAACAAAAATGAGAAAGGGAAGGAATTACCTGTTATGGACTGAATATGCCCACCCTCCCACCCCACCCCCCTGCCAATTCTTATGTTGTAACCCTTGCCCCCTAGTGTGCTGATAGGAGGAAGTGAGACCTTTGAGAGGTGATTAGGATTAGATAAATTTGCCAGAGTGCAGTGCTCAAGAATGGGATTAGTACCCTTACAGGAGTCATGAGAAAGCTTGCCTCCCTCACTTCCTGTACCTTTGTTGAGGACACATCTGCAACCCAGATGTCTCTCTCCAGAAGCTGACTATGCTGGCACCCTGAGCTTGGACTTCTAGCCTCCAAAACTGTGAGGAATGTATTTCTGTTGTTTATACACCACATGGTCTATAGTATTTTGTTACAGCTACCCCAACCAAGACATTGTTCAGGTAAGTGTCTCCTGAAATGGGTTATTTGTGAGGCACACAGGAAACAGGATCCGGTACTGGCTGTGGCATCAGATACACCGCGTGTGAAATCCTGACACTGTCCAGTCCTGACACACTGGAGAAGGGACTTCCCTGAATCTCAGTCTCCACGTAAAATGCACCCCAGCATCTACTGAACAGTCAAGATTAGACACGTATTTCCTGTTCATTGAACAATGGTTTTACAAATGAATAAACAAACAAAGAGCAGAATCAGACCTATAAATACGGAGAACAAACTAATGATTGCCAGAGGGAAGGGGGATGAGAGGTTGGGCAAAATGGGGGAGGGGAGTGGGAGACGTAGCATTCCAGTTATGGAATGAATACGTCATGGGAATAAAATGCACAGCATAGGCAATATAGTGTTGTAATGATATTGTGATAGTGTTGTATGGTGACAGATGGCCACTATACTTGTAGTGAGCAGAGTATAATGTATAGAGATGTTGAATCACTATGTTGTACACCTGAAGCTCATGTAATATTATGTGTTGACTATACTCAAATATTTTTGTTAGCATAGTGGTTTTAGATTCTGAAGGTGAAAAAACAAGTAAGACTGTTCCAACTACCTCTCCCCTCAAAAGTCCGCAACACAGAAAAGAGTGAATGCCAGTAAAATGATTAGCAAGTATTCCAATACCTTATATTGATGTGACATGTTTCCCCTTCTCATCCCCCCCCATTTCAGCCTGTTCAGTAGGTATCAGTTGAATTGAAAGCCTTCTCTAACCCTCAATCTGAATTTTGTAATCTTTTATTCAAAGTACCCCATTCTTTTCCTTCACTGCACCCATCTTCACGTATTTATTGTGTTTCTGTCATGTCTGTCTTTCCTACTAGCCAGTAAAGAATAAAATTCATACCCTTTGTGACACCCACCTCCTTCTCTAGATATGATCATGTTTATTACTTTAGCTATCAGACACAAGCCCTCTCAACTTCCTACTTTATTACTTACATTTTCACTTTCTTCCCTCCTAGAGAAGGAAGTATTTTTTTTTCTTTTAATTAAGCTTGACTCTTCACATTCCTCACATAGGCTCTTTATGTTCTCTAAGACTTCATAGTGTCTCTCTCCCTTTCTCTCATTTTTAACCTTTCTTCTTCTGGGTCCTTCTACAGAGATTAAAAATATGCCAACTCTTTCTCATCTTAACATAATTTCTCCTCTCAACTTCCTTCTGTGCAGGTGTATGTGTTTCTCTGGTTCTTTGCACACCACCATTCCTCTGGAGAGCACTCCAGGATTACTGAACCCACTTGCTGATTACTGACTGCCCATTGTTCCCAATCCACTACTGTGAGGTTCCACCCACAACAGATTAATGAAACGGGTTTGGCAACAATCATGAATAATTTTGATTCAAACAAAAATACACATCTTTCATTTAGTTTTCCTGACCTTTCAGAGACATTTGAAAGCACACTCTTCTTAAAACTGTTTCACTCTGCTTCTGTGACGTCACTCCCTCCCAGTCCTCCTCCCACGTGTCTGGCCCTAACCCTACTAAGCTCCTTTTACTGATTTATCTTTATCTACATACTTGTTCTTTAATATTGGTAATTATCAGAGTTCTGCTTCTTCTCACTTTAGGAGGTTCTTTCTGAATTACAAAGGGGTGTCCAAGACACAAAGGTGTATTATGGAAGTTTTTAAACAAGGAATGAAGTTAGAGCTGCTGTCTAGAAACTGAACTTAAATCTACAACCTGTTCTATCTGTATGTTCTTAACAGTTACCAACCACATGACATACAATTACCATG
>PISX010013317.1:0-57269 GCA_004024625.1 Mellivora capensis | reverse complement strand
CCGCCTGGGGAGGAGCAGGTGCGGCCACAGGTATGGGGGCAACTTGAGGCCTCGCGGGAGGCAGTTGGTAAGGGGGTGGGTCTAGACTGAGTAAGTCTTGGCTATCAGGGAGGATGGGCGGTGGGGGTGCAGATGGGTTACGGGGTCTGGGAGATTCTGTGGATCGGGCTGCAAGGATCTTGCAACTTCCTGAGGACAGGAAGGGAGCCAACCAGGGAGGGGGATTTTCTACCAAATCCTGCCAGACCAGAATATAGGGGGCTTGGTCTGGGTGTCCCTCTTTCCCAGGAAGAAAAACCTGGGCCTTGATCTTGAGGATTACAGATAGGCAGAAGGTGCTTTGAGCGGGCTATCCCATCCCGTAGGTTGGCCATTCAGAGCGGCAGAAAGTAATGAGTTTTGATCTCCGGATGTCCAGGCTCAGGTCATTGCCCCTTGCCCGAACGTCCTTGAAATTAGCTAAGAGGAGAGAGAGAGGGGTACTCTGGGTTTGCCCCATTAGTCCAGGTAGCTCCCAGATTAAGAATACAGTTAAAACAAGGAAAGTGGCGCCTAAAATAGACAAAAAGCGACAGAGGCACCGGCGCAAGGGGTGCGAAACGAACGAACAAGTGAGGAATTCAAAAGGGCGGGCTGAGGATGAATGTTCCGGTTCAGCCAGTCCAAAGGGATGGATAATGGCCTTCGGGGCTAGGCGAATATCATCCTCGGAAGGTGGAAGTAGGAATTCCTTTCCTCCGTCTGCCAGGGTGAATCTGAAAGCAAAATGGATTAGGAGACACGGGTGGTTTGGGAAAGAGCTTCCTTTGGCCTGGGGGGGCAGACGTTAGGGAACAGGGGACCAGCAATGTTTAGAACGTTAGAGACCTAATTTCCCTCCCGTCGTGCATAAATTCACAGACAAAGGGGATGGGGATTTCTCAGATGCTGTCCTGCTTGCGTCCCTCGCGGGAACTTAGGGGCGTCTTAGCTAAGGTCTATCCGTATAAACCCCGGACCAGGCTACTCCGTGGAGTAGATGACCGTTATGCCATACGACGCTCCGCGAGACTCGGGGTGCAGCCCACTCGGATTCCGCAGCCGAAGCGGTGGAGCCGCACATTCGCACAGTCAAGCACTCCTCAGATTCAAACAGGTCGGATGCCCTCCCGTTTGATAGAATGAAAAACCTCACTTCCAGTGTTGTGACTTAGTTAACTCGCACAAGGAACATACAATCACAATTAACAGCATAACATGAAAACATACATTACACCTATGATGGCCCCTGAGGTGGGACTCGAACCCACAATCCCTAGGAGGCCCTTGCCGGGCAACGATGGACGTCTCCGCCAGCCCCCTGGCAGTCCTATAGCGCGTCCGCCAGGATTTATTTTCCAGTCCTCAATCTGGGACTCGAACCCAGATGCAAGACACAGAAAGGCACGAAAACAGAGTACAAGAACAAAGCACACAACACACGAATGACAGAACAGAACACGGGAACAAAGCCGGCTTTCTTACCGATCGGTTTCCAGCGACCCGTTGACTAGTTGTCTGGTGGACCCAACAAGGGGGGATCTCGGTGGGACCTCCAAATGAAATGCCGTAGAGAAATCCGCCCTCGCTAAAAGACCACCAGAGACGTGAGTCAAAGCCAATCGGCAGGGGCCGTTTATTGCAGGTTCGAACCTGGACCTCTGCGCACTCGTTGCGGTAACGCCGAGAGGTCCGGAGCTGGGTAGGTGCAGGGTTTCTATAGGCTGGTATAAACAGGTTCTGGGTGGGGCGGAGCCGATTGGTTGACATTTTGAACATTTGAAAAAGGCCTACTTGGAGTTAGCTGATTGGTTTAGGGGGCCCGCGCGCGCGAAAAAGCAAGCGTTCGTACAGAAGCGAAACTAGCTGGTTAACTTTCAGTTCCCCGATTCCCCAGATAAAATACATTTCCAGTGGAGGGGGGGGTTCTTTTTGGTCTCTCAGTTCGGTTTTTCACTCTCCATTTGCTTTTGATTGTAACAACTCAGAAGTTCACTCACAGAGGAGGAGCCCTTGTGCAGGTGGACACAGTTCCTTCTGCCACATTAGGGCTCGTGGTCACAGGTTCTGGGGACTTAAGATCTGGACATTTTGCGGGGCCATGAGGCCACTGCCAAGACTAATGTGTTATTTGGTGGTGAAATGCTTGAGGATCTTCTAGATACCTTTATTGTTGATTTATAATGTAATTTTATCTAAGCCAGAGAGCAGACTAGACGTATGTATGAATCCTGTTCAGTTTTTAGGGACTCATTTTATGGATCCAGCTGTGCTCTGAGGAAAGGTTTCATGTGGACCTAAGAAAAGTGTGAATTCTGCTGCTGTTGGGCAGGCTGTTCTCTCACTGTGGACTTGCTTGGTAGTGTGGATCAGGTCTCCACTGATTTTCTTTCTCTCTCCTTCTTTCTTTCAAGATTTTTAATTTATTTGACAGAGAGAGGGCGAGAGAGCACAAGCAGGGGTCGTGGCGGAGGGAGAGGGAGAAGCAGACTCCCTGCTGAAGGGAGGGCCCAACATGGGGCTCGATCCCAGGACCCTGGGGTCAGACTTGAGCCAAAGGCAGATGCTTACTTTACTGAGCCACACAGACGCCCCATCTTTTTTTTTTTTAATAGGTCATTGGGATTTGACAGAAATTGTGTTGAATCTATAGATTGTTTGAGGTAAGATTGTGTTTTGTAGCTTTTTTTTTTTAAAGATTTTATTTATTTATTTGACAGAGATCACAAACAGGCAGAGAGGCAGGCAAAGAGAGAGAGAGGAGGAAGCAGGCTCCCTGATGAGCAGAGAGCCTGACACGGGGCTCGATCCCAGGACCCTGAGATCATGACCTGAGCCGAAGGCAGAGGCTTAGCCCACTGAGCCACCCGGGCGCCCCCCAGATGCCTCATCTTTACTGATTCTTAATTTACTTTTTCTGTCCATCTGTGAGAGAGAGGCACTGGGATCTCTGACTGTAATTATGGGTTTGTTTATCTCTTTGCAGATCTGTTTTTGCTTTATGCACTTTCAGTTCTGCCATTAGATCACAAATACTCAGGATTGTTTTATCTTCTTATCTCTTATCTTCAGGAACTGATCTTTTCATCATTATGGAATGAACTTGCTAATTTTCTTTGCTTTGACGTCTACTTCATATGATATGAAAGTATCAATTCTAGCTTTACTTTCTACAGACTTGGAATGATCAATCTTTTTATAACATTTTAAACATTAGTTTTTTTATATTTAAAACAAGTTTCTTTTAGGCAGCATGTCATTCAGTCTTGCTTAAAAAAAAAATCTATCCTGACAACCTCTGCATTTTAATTGAGATGTATGGCCCATTTATAGTTAATGAGATGCAGATATGGTTGTTTTTAAATCTTCTATCCTTCTATTTCTTTTGTATTTATTCCTTTGTTGTTTTTTCCTGCTGCTGCTTTTTCTGTTTTCTTTTAGATTAGTTGTTATTGTTATGATTTGACCTTATCTCTTTTATTAGCTATAACTTTTGTTTTTTATTGTAATAGTTGCCTTATACATCTTTGATGTGTCACAGGCAACTTCCAAGGGATGTCCCCTGGCTGTGTGTGAAATGCAAAAACCTTATAGTCGTATCCATACTTGTCTCCCTTCCTTACTCTACATTTCCTTACATTTTACTTCTACGTATGCTATGAACCAGACAGTGCATTGTTGCTAATTTTGATTTAAACAGTCAACTCTATCTTAAAGTGATTTAAATAATACCTGTCTTCGTAGTTACCCCATATAGTTAGCATTTCTGATATTCTGTTATCCTTTTGTGTAGAGACAGATGTCCATCTGCTCTCATTTTCCTTTTGTCTTCCTTTCTTGCAGTGCAATTTCACCGGTGATAATAGTTTCTAGCACTTTTGTGTCTGAAAAATTGGCCTTTTTGAAGCTATTTTTATGGAGTTAAGAGGATTCTAAGGTTCTAGGTTGACAGTGTTTTTCAATAATTTAAAGTTGAGTCATTGTCCTTCAGCTGGAACTTCCCCATTTGCTGTTATGCTTATCTCTTGTCTTCCGCAACTAATGCAACGCTTTTCTCTAGCTTCATTTACCGTGTTTTTCGCTTAACATTGTACAGTTTGACTATAATGTGCCTTTGTGTAGTTTCCTTCAGGTTTATTGTGCTTTAGGTTTGTTGAGTATTTATTTCTGAACTGTGGGTTCATGTTTCCATCAAATTTAGATATTGGCTGTGCTGCGTCTAACCTCTCCTCTTCCAGGAGCTCTGATTGTATATTTGGCCACTTGATGTTCCACAGCACCTGATGCTCATTTGTTTGAGCCATTTTCTGTCCGCGTTTAATTTCATTTATGTCTTCAAGTTCAGTAATATTTTCTTCTGCAGTGTTTAATCTGCTGTTATTTCTACCCATCATATTTATTTTAATCTCACACCTTATAGTTTTCATTTCTAGAACTTCATTTTGGGTCTTTTAAAATGTCTTCCTAATTGCATAGTCCCTCCTCTATCTTCCGGAACATAGATAACAGTTGTAACCACTGTCTTGGTCCTTTTCTAGTAACTTTGTCTTCTATGTGAATGCTGGGTCAGTTTTGATGGATTGCTTTTTTCTCCTCATAATAGGTATTATTTTCTTATTTCTTTATATGTCCCGTAGTCTTAGATTGAATGCCAGACATTGTGAATTTTCCCTTGTATACTGGATATTTTTCTATTCCTATAAATATTTTTGAGCTTTGTTTTGCACCATGGCTAAGTTCCACAGAAACAATTTGATCCTGTCAGATTTTGATTTTGTGTTTCTCAGGTAGGAACAGAATAAATTTTAACCTAGGGTTCATTTATTCCACTACTGAAACAAAATTCTTCTGTGTACTCTGCCCTATACGTTATAACTTAAACTTTTCCCACTCTGGCTACTGGAAGCAGGTCCTGCTCAGGCTTTTTGGGTGAGCTCCATTGCTGTTCCCTCCAATCCTCTTCCTGGTCTCAGGTAGCTTTTACACAGGCACGCTCTGACCATACTTGAGGGGAGCCCTCTGCGGGTTTCTGGTGTCCTCAGCACATGCAACCCTCTCCCTGCCAGCACTCTGTGACCTCTAGCCTCTTGGTCTCTTGTAGAGTCTCACTTGACCTCAACTCAAGGAGACACTGTGTTCTGCCTGGAGGATATTTCAGTGAAATACAGACCAATTACAGAAGACACAAGGAGGCCGCTTGCTAGGCCTTCTCACTGTAGCTTTTCATCACTTTGGAACTGCAGCTCCAAGTAGTTGACCTGTTAAAATGGCTGGTTCCATGCCAGAGCAGCTGTGTGTGCAGAAAGCTCCTCTGAGCTTGTCAGTTTTACCGATCAGTCCCAGTGCCGCGGCTGTGACATGCAT
This sequence comes from Mellivora capensis, assembly GCA_004024625.1. NCBI lineage: Eukaryota > Metazoa > Chordata > Mammalia > Carnivora > Mustelidae > Mellivora > Mellivora capensis. Next base: position 51,887 of record PISX010013317.1, on the reverse strand, counting down.
CCAAATCCTGTGACCAGCCTTCCTCTTATCTCTCAGGGCCCGACTTCAGTCCCTAAACCATGTAGGTCATCCTCCTCTATTTTCTTTTCTTTCCAAGTGAGGGGCTCATATTTAAATATGACACTCCAGGCAAGTTCCAATTATAGGGTAAGGCTATTACCTCTGGCTTCCTTGATATCGGGACTCTGTTATTGTAGCTCAAGATTGCTTTGGCCGTTGGATGTCTGGGTTATTCTCTTGTCTGACAGTGAACTTGCAGTTGATGGAAACCCCTGGATCCTATTTACATGCGGGATTGCTAAGGTCCGAGAAGCATGGTGCTTCTTTGCGTCAGTATTGGCTTTTGAGGTACAAGTTTGGGCAAGTGCGTGTGAAAGATGGTTTAGGAAGGAGTGTGAACCCGGAGCCAGGTTTGCCGTGGGTGAGTCCTCAGCGCGCACACACTCCCTTCCGTCTTCAGCGCAACCACCCTCGGCGAAGGCTGGTCGGAAGAGGGGGCGCGCTCAGAGGACAACGGAACATTTGGTCACCTGAGGATTCGGATATTTTACAGAAGTCTTAAATTTGGCAGATTTTGGTATTTCAGGCCAGACTGTCTTTTAAATTGGTTCTGATTCATTAAACCCCACTTTAGAGAACACTTATTTAACCGATAACACTTATGGTATTGAAGTTTATGAAGTAACGAATGGCGTGTGCTATTGACTTAATGCCGGAATAAAGATGAGCCATTGGTATTTGATTAAGATAACAGCTGCCACAGAAGTGCTATGCCCTAATGCAGAGAACTCTGTTATACAGTAGGATAAAACGCTTACCGTGAAACACCCCAATTTAGGAAATAAAGGTTACTTGAGAGCATGAAATTATTCCAAGCTAATTTTGCACTCTGCTCTTGAAGCTGATTAGTACAAAACGTAATGAAATGCAGTTTTTGCTAAACAGCTGAGCCAGGAGGGTAGCCCAGAAACCAGCAATTAACACTGATTGGTACTGAGCCTTTTGTGTGTTGGAGAAGATCGGCGTGCCCAGTGGGAGTTAACAAGGTGACCCCTACCAAGGCCGGTGGCTCTGGCCTCCGGAAAGTGGACTGACATCAGACTGTTGTTTTTGTGATTGTCTTTTGCAGACTGTGGGGGACACAACAGTCACTTCCAGTTTCCCTGGGGCAGGAAGAAGGTGACGTGGGAGGTCTTGAAGCTACTGTATATGTGTCTGTGTAGGGGACGGGGTTGTTTCTGGTCCTTGGAGTGAGGCCAGGTCCGGTGTACTGCTCGGGTCCTGCCCTTCCCCCGTCTCTGGCTGACGGTGCTACATACAGTCTAACAGGAGCTTTGACTGGGCATTCAGAAAGTGTCCTTCCCTAAGGCCTCAGAAGGAAGTGCTTTCTTGTCTGGATGTAATGTGTGGCTTCTGACCCAGCCACCTGGTACCTTGGGTTGCTCTAAAAAAGTTGATGTGTGTGTGTGTGTGTGTGTGTGTGTGTAAGAGAACTGTTCCTGGTGCTGCCTATGGTGGTAAAAGTGCTAAGAGCTGAGCCTGACATGGGAGGAAGAGGTGTCTTTCCCCTAACGCTCCCCCTAATGTGGAGAAAGCGGTTTCGGGGCTGTGGTGGGACCTGGTGGGTTGACCTGGGCTGGGCAGCAACCACGGCCACGGGCCCGGCCCCCTGTGCTTCTCACCAGCTTTGTAGTGTGCTGAGTGAGCCCATGCCGTGACGGAGGTTGTGGGAAAGGGAGGTCCCAAGCTGAAGGAAGGCAAGCATCCTTACACATGCAGTTTGGACCCATGGAGTTATTAATTTGTCTCTTAGAGGCGTGTGAGCTCATTAAGTCATCTGAGCCAGTGGAGGGGCAGGATCAGTTACACACCCGTGAAATTAAGTATGGGTGAGACGCTTCTGTCCTTGAAGACATGAAGGGAGGCATGAGGACGATTTCGGCCTGCTCTGGGCCTTCGTTTTCTCTTTCCTGATTTTTACGGATGTTCATGTTGGATAGAGTGATTTCTTATATCCTATTATATCAGTGAAATGGGAGAGAACAAGAAAATCAGATTAACAGCCTAGAGGGAGGGATGGTCATAGCTCGTGTGCAGGAAACTTGTGTTTCGGGATAAATAGATGTAAATTTGTTCCCACTTTTTCTTAAAGTAGAGCAGAAGCGATGTGGGCTGGCTCCAGGGGCCCGTGGGCACCGTGTTCTTGGTCTGCCTCCCCGGTGCTCTTCCTGGGAGAAGCCTTGCTCTCCTCAGCATGTTCTTGCTCTGAGGCGGTGAGGGAGCCCACTTGTGACTTTCCCTGTGCGCTGCTCACCCGCTTGCTGTGTGACTGAGAACCAGCCGTGACACCCTCATGACCTCCTCGTCTGAAGGGGATGGGACTGGTCCCCAGTGTCTCATATTTACGTGGTACAGAATGGAAGGTCCAATTGCTTTATTCTTTGAAGTCAGCCCCATTATGCCCAACAAGGGCCCATGGTGAACCATTTCTGGGTACCTGGCACAAGGTGGGGTTCTTTGGGTGGCCAGTGGCAGACACCACTCTCCATGGCCAGGAAGACATAGAATCAACAGTGCTGGAGGCCTGGAGCCCTGCCGAGCTCATGTCCGCATGCTTTCTGCTTCTCTCTCTGCTGCTGTGGCTCTCGGTGGGTCCCCGCGAGCTGGCCTCTGTGGTCCAACACCATTGAGAAGGGAAAGTCTTCTCCTGGTGGTTCCAGAATCGGGGTACTGGGATTTTTCGTAATTAGGTATCCTGGGTCACGTGCCCAGGCCTACATCAACAGCTGTGGCCCTAGGATCGGGTTGCCAGGCCTGGGTCACGTGCTTACCCTGAACTGTGGGGTGCAAGGGGGCCTGGGGTCCATCCCAGCCAAACCACAGATGGAGAACGCGGAGGGGCCTCCAGAGAAAGTCCGGGTGGCGTTTCTGGAGAATGCGTAACCAGCGTTAAGTACAGAAGTAATACTCCTCCGTGGTGCTCGGCAAATATTTGTTAAATCATTGAATGATAATGATACAAAGATGGCGTATCCGTCAGGGTCCTTCGTAGAAATGGAACCACCAGAATCGGGTCACGTGGTAATGGAGGCTGACAAGTCCAAAGCTGAGAGACCAGGAGAGTCCACGTAAATGCTGGGAAATGCCAGGCCAAAGCTGGCAGACCCAAGATCCAGGAAGAGCCAGGGGTTCTGTTTGAGTCCCAAGACGGGAAAACCCGTGTCCCAGCCCCAGGCAGTCAGGCAGGAGAAAATTCCCTCTTCCTTGTGGGCGGGCCAGCCCTTTGGCTCAAGCAGGCCTTCAACTGATTGGAGGGGGCCCACCACCATAGGGTAGGGACTCCTCTTCACTCAGTCTGTGGATCCAAATGTTAGTCTCATCCAGAAGGACCTTCACAGGTACCCTCTCAAGCGTGACCAGGGTCAGGGCCGCCTGTGTGTGCCCAATGTGGCGTATAACGCTTTGACTTGCAATGCACCACGTGTTGTTGGGAACCTCTCCTCGCTTGAGGAGAGCCTCTGTCTTGGCAGAGACAATCTGATCCGTGGTAACAGCCGATGAGTAACTCACTCTAATGGTGAAGAAGTCTGGGGTGATGAGGTACCTCGTCCTGTTCTGGGTTGTGGCTGTGAGAGCTGTGAGATGTGTGCGATGTAGCTTGTCTCCTCTCACCCGCAAGACGTGCCCCTGATGGGTTTGTTTCTCCCCCAGTGCCCAAGGTAATTGCATTTTTAATGTCGTATTCTGTACCTGTCAGGAATTAAATAAAGCCAGTAAACTCGGGTTAGTTTCTAATGACATTTATGTCATTTCCAAAGATGAAGGTAATTTATTAGGCATGCAGTTTTACATGAAAGGAGGTGCAGGTGTGGCCTGGAAACGTCCACACGAAGGGGACCCTGGTCCCAGACAGGTGGGGATCCTGACACATCAGCATTTGTGGCATCTGGGACTAAGACACGTTCTGGGCTTCCCCGTCTGCTGACACTTGCTCTGCTGGGTCCCCAGAGCAGGTGGGTGAGAAGCAGTGCCCAGGGCTGGTCATGGCCAGATGCCGATATTTATACCCAAGGTTCTCAGAGACGACTGAAGCCCCGGGCACTGCTAGGTCAGGGAGGTTCAAGTCTGGTGGGGGGTTGTCCCCGCTGCCTATGCCAGGTTCAAGGGCTTGAACAAGCTGGGGCGAGAGGGGCAGGGGTTGCAGACCCACGGGGCTGGCAGTAACGAAGCCGTCGCTGGGCCCCGTTGCCAGCGCATCTGAGAAGTGAAGGCTCTGGTGAGACCGCTCAATCTGAACTACAGGGGCTGTGGCTCTCGTCTCCTTCCCTTGCCCCCCTGAGGCAGGTGGCCTCCTTGTCGTCCGTCTGCCTCGAGCTGCCGGGCTCTGACCTCTGCGGGATCTTTGTCTTCACCTCCTGTCACAGACCGAATTGTGTCCCTCCGGGAATCATGTGTGGAAATCCTAACTCAGCGCTCTGAATGTGACTTTATTTACACTTAGGGTCCTTACAGATGCAATAAGTAAGGTCATTCGGGGGACCTGATCCAGTGTGCCTGCTGATCTGCAGAAAGGGAGACATCAGACAGAGACAGACCCACAGGGGCAAGGTGATGTGAGAGCATGGAGCCAGGTGGCAGAGCGTGTGAGCAAGGCTGTTCTGGGTCGGAGATCACCGAGGACGCTGATGCCACCAGCAGACACGACCGAGGCCTGGGGGAGGCCCCCTGTGGTTTCACCTCCCAGAGACTGTGAGCCGCAGTGAGTGCTGGCTGCCCCGGCTGGCTGGGGCTCTACTCAGTGTAGACTCGCCCGCCCCAATGCCGCAGGGACCAGCATGGCTGAGCAGTTGGGAGACGCTCGTAGCTCAGCAGCCAGGGTTGGGACTCATCGGAGGGAAGCTACTCGTGCCTCAGGAGTCCTCCTCCCAGTCAGGAAGCCGCCCCCAGCCGCCGGGGCACCCCGCCTGCAGAACGTCCACCTGCCCCGGCCCAAGGACAGGGATAACCAAGCTCAGTCCTGGTCCCGTGTTCCGTGAGCCCCGACCCTCCTTCCCCGGGCCGGCTCCCCGCACACTCCTGAGCCCCCGACCCTCCTGCCCCGGGCCGGCTCCCCACACTCCTGAGCCCCCGACCCTCCTGCCCCGGGCCGGCTTCCCGCACTCCTGAGCCCCCGACCCTCCTGGCTCCCGGCGCACGGCTGAGGGTGGCAGGGGCGGCGTTTGCAGGCGGTGCGCTCGCCCAGAGAGCCCCCCTGCAGGGTGGAGGGTCCGCAGGTTGAGCGCTTCAGGGCACCGCACCGAGGAGGACAAGCAGGAGGCTCTCAGCACTGGGCCTGGCCTTTTGGGACGGAGAGAAGGGCTCCCACCTTCCAGATTCTCCCCAAGAGGGAGGAAGACGTGCCACGGGGGTGTATCTGGGAAAGCCCAGAAGCTGCAGCCGGAGCGACACTGTGTCCTGTGTCCACCCGCTGCCCACGGCTAACCTGCACTTCTGTCGCCGGGGCGATGCCAGGCTTCCTCATGCCCAGCACTTCCCCGCTTCCCGCGTTCACGCAGTTCATCCTTCCAGAATGTTCTCCGCTCTCCGTGAAGTCCGTTTCAGGCAGTGGTGCCCCATGAGGCCGGCAGAGAATGCGGGGTGGGCTCTGTCCTCCTTGTGTGCTGCTCGGGGTCTGACCCTACGGATCAGCTCGCGCTGTGCGTGGGCCCGGACCGAAGGGTGCGCGGTGCTCCCGGAGAAGCCCTGTGCCGCATACCAGCACCTTCTGGGGCGAGAACTGTTTTCAGGGACAACCAGTCCCCCCTCCCCGCCCCCCGGGAAGCCACCCTGCTTGGAAGAACCAGTAGCTCCCAGCGGTCCTGTGGGTGGAGAGCATTCGGTAGAGCACCTGCACTCTTGGGAGAGGGAAGGACGAGGACGGGGTGAGGTTCCAAGGACCCAGGGAGCGTCCCTGATGTCTGCTGCCCACAGCCTGCAGGTAGCCAGGAAGCTGCCTTGCTGGACACACCATGGTCCTCTTCATGTGGAGAGCACGTGGCTCTGGCCCCTTGGCTGGACCTGGAGGCCATTGCCGCCTGTCCGGGGTTGAATAGTGTCCCTCACCCCCCAAAATCCATGTCCACCCAGAACCTCAGGATGGGACCCGATTTGAAGATAACATCATTGCAGGTGTAAGCAGTTAAGTTAAGGGGCAGCTGTACTGGGCTGGGGTGTGGGCTGGGATGTGCCCCAAGCCCAGTGACAGTCCTTATTGGAAGATGAGAGGACACTGGAGAGCAGCGTGTGACGACAGAGGCAGGGACCAGAGGGACATGGCCACAAGCCATGGAGAGACGAGGATTGTGGGCGGCCCCCACGAGCTGGACGAGGGGCACAGGATGGGGCTCCCTCTCAGCCTCCAGAAGAACCAGCCAGGCACACCTTGATTTTAGACTTCTGGCCTCCAGAACTTTGAGAGGATGAACTTCTGTGGTTTTACGCTACGGAGTCCACGGGCATGTGTTACGGCCGCTCCAGGAAGCTCACAGGCTGCTGGGCTCGCTGGACGCCCCGAGAAGGTGAGTGCATGTCCACCTCACCTGTCTCTCCAACACCGCTCCCCCCACCCCGCGTTTGTTCCTCTCACGTCCCCACACACTCTTACCTTTCTGACGGGTCAGTATGTCAGCCTCCGGGCCCGGGCAGAATTGATTCTAACCTGCAGTTTCAAGTTCTTAGCCAGCAAAACGTTTGTGTTTGCATGCTTTCTTCAATTTTTAATTAACTGTTTGGCACATAGCATGCCTTTTAATGCTTTCAATTGCCACATATAATTATTTAGGTATAAATTTTAGAAATGTCAAGTGACTGGTTTCTCGGCAGAGGTAGCTTGGAAGCTATAGAGCTGCCGCATCAGGGCTCCGTTCCCGTGAGTCTGACTCTGCAGACCAGAGTGGGCCTGCCCAGGTGGGGTGAGTGGTGGGTGAGGGGTCATGGGAGCGACGTCTGTGACTGATTTCAACGAGGAGCAGTAATTTAAATCATGTTTACATTAAGCCCTCTCCCACTCACCGAGCGCATTATGGACAGGACGCAGAACTCCCATGGATTTTCGTTTGGTTCCAGCCTTGCATCAGTGGTCCCTGGAGATGCATTAAGAAAGATGTCCTTCCCACCCCCTGTTTATTGCAGTGTTATTTGCCATAACAGAACTATGGATGCAGCCCACGTGTCCATCGACTGGTGAATGCACGAAGAAGACGTGGGTCATATGTACGGTGGAATGCAACGCAGCCGTCAAAACGGACGAGAGCTGGCCCTTTGCAACAACACAGATGGAGCTGAGGGGTACGATGCTGAGGGAAACGCGTCAGACCAAGATCCCATGTGATCTCACTCATATGTGAAATTTAAGAAACAAGCAAAGGAAAAAAAGACAAACCAAGAAACAGATCTTAACTGTAGAGAGCACACGGATGGTTCCCAGTGGGGAGATGGGTGGGGGGATGGGTTTAATCAGGGGTGGGGATTCAGGAATTTATCATTTATCATGGTGAAGAGGATTTAAAGAAGCAGGCCGTCCTTTCTGTCTGAGATACGGCGTCCACTCACGTGCTGACCTTGTCTCGGGCGTCTTACCTGTGCCAGGCGGGTATGGGAGCTGGGCTGCAGCGTGACCCGCCGTGTCTCTGGACCTCAGGGCGCTTCCATCCACTGATGTTCCTGCTTGGCAGGGGGGTTCGGGGACGGGACGCCTTCCCGCTATTGGTGGAGATGATAGGAAAGGGTTTCTTAGCATCGCCTCCCTCCTCTGGTTTTTTGATACCATTTTGAAAATGAATGATTTATAAGACAACTAGAATGTGGTAGAACAATTAAAATGCTTCCATTTGAGAATTCAAGGGAATGCTGCTCTGAAATAGCCACGAATCTTGTTCCAAACCCTCTGTGAGAGTATGACATGCCCTTGTGGGGGATTTCCTTTCTCCTCAGAGGAAGTGGGTCTGGTGTAGAGTCAGGACGGGAAGCTTGGAGGCTGGTGAGCTATCCGGGGTCCTGCCGCCAGCAGGAGGCACGGAGCCTTCCGCTGCCTTCCGCACGCCTACCACTGTTGTGTAAATCGCTGTGCTAGCACACTGTTGGTGTGCGTGTGTGGAAGGGTTTTCCAGCCAGACTGGAAGGTGAATTCGGGCCCAGAAAGGAGGATGTTCGCTGGAGGGAAGGACTCAAGCCCAAAGGCCCCCGACACGGGCGGCTGGGTAGGAACACAGGGCAGGTGGAGTCTGTGGGTCAGTGTGTGATTGGGGTGACCTCAGAGCAGGGCCTCGGCCGAGCGCCAGGCAGGTGATGCCAGCAACTGTGCCCGCGCCCCGAGTGCCTGGGGAGTCAGAGGAAGATCCACGTGAGCCAGTCGGGAAGGTGAGCGTCATGCTTGACTTGGGACCAACGGGCTCCTTGGCAGAGCCGCGGAGTGGAGCCGGCTGCAGAGCCGCGATGAGGATGAAGGACATCCAACAGTGAAATACGTTCCTCCTTTGACTCGGGAGCTCAGTTTGGTTGAGAGGCATGTGCTGTGTCAGGAAGGCCCTAGCCCCACTCCCCTCTCGTAGCTGATTTGCTTCTGGAACAGCCCAGTCCCCCAGCCGGGGGCTCCGGAGCCGTCCACGCTCCACTTACTCGGCCAGTGCTCAGGACGGTGTGTGCCTGGGCTGGTCGGGTCCACACTAAATCCGAAGACCGAGTGATCTTACGACCTTTTCTGTTGGTTTTGATGCATAAGCAGTGTCAGGCGGGGACCAGCCCTTTCACAGATGACCCTGGTGGGGCTGCATAAGCATGGGATCTCAGACACATCGGGGAAGGGCTGTGTGCAGACCGGAGCTTCAGCCGCGGGACTCGCAGGCTCGCTCATGACCGGAAACCCCGATGGCACTGCGCTCATTAAGGAGAGGCTGTGCCTGGCATTTGTCTTCTGCATTTATTTGTAAAACAGCAGTAGATGCTTTAAATGGAACACAAACGGCACTTAATCTTTCTGTAAACGGGGGCGTCACCCTCAGGTCCCTCTGAGCTCCCGATTCCTCCTGCATGAAGACAGAACCATGTCCCCTGAGCCAGCTCGGTGCCCCGAGCCCGCTTCGCTGTTGCTCTGCCCAGAGCTAAGCTGGCCCCGTGCGCCCCTGATTCACCGCCACGTCCCCAGGCCCCTCGTGGCCCCTCGCCATCTGCTCCGTCCATTCCTGCCAGGCTCCGCTGGCTTTTCCCCGGCTGCTCCGCCGCGTGGCACCCTTTCTCTTCCATGGTGCCGGGGGGCACCCTCTCCACCTCTCCGCCCTCTTTCTTCCTTTAAATTCAAACTCCAGGTCTGGAGTCGGTGCTGGCCTGAATGCACTTGAACATCTGTTTACAGAGTGACTTGCTTTTTGCGCCACTGCTGACCTGGCGACCTGCTGCATTACATCTCCGCTGTCCTCTGCCCCCTCGGCCAACCTACACTCCACCCCTCTGAACAGGCAGAATTTTGGTGACTTGCTGTCTTTGAATCTCAAAGTAAACTAGAAATCCCAGGAACCCAGTGGATTCTCGCCAAACACAAGGTCCCTCAGGTAAACATCAGGAACCTCCCACCCCTCTTGGTAAACATCAGGAACCTCCCAGCCCTCTTGGTAGGTGGGCACGGGGAGACTGGACAAGAATTGTTGCTTGAGGGCACACCCGATGTGTAAGGGCACAGGACTCATGCCGGCACGGTTGCTCGTTGGGTGTGTCTTGGGTTATGCGGATGATGACATTTCTTACATTCTCCCCCCCCCCCCCCGAACAACCTCAGTCTCATTGTTTGGAGCCTCAGGGGCCGGAGCCAAAGCTTCCAATGATTTCTGTTTTGTTTTTTTTTTTAAGATTTTACTTATTTATTTGACAGACAGAGATCACAGGTAGGCAGAGGCAGGCAGAGAGAGAGGGGGAAGCAGGCTCCCTGCTGAGCAGAGAGCCCGATGCGGGGCTCGATCCCAGGACCCTGAGACCATGACCTGAGCCGAAGGCAGAGGCTTAACCCACTGAGCCACCCAGGTACCCCTGTTTTTGTATTTTAAGATTTTATTTATTTACCTGAGAGAGAGAGAACATGAGCAAGAGTGTCTACACCAGTGGCAGGGAGGGAGGGTGAGCCAGAGGACAAGGGAAAGCAGACTCCCACTGAGTGGGGAGCCCAGCGTGGGGCTGGATCCCAGGCCCCTGAGATCATGACTCTGACTTGAGCTGAAGGCAGAGGCTTTGCGGACGGAGCCGCCCAGGCGCCCCGTGGTCTAGGTTTCTACAGAGAATTCTTCCTCTACCTGGAATCCATCTCCTTTCCCTGCCATCTTGTTGCCATCCTGCCCTCCTTGGAAGATCAGCTCAGACCACCTCCCCCAGGATCCCGAAGTCCTTCCCATCTGTCCAGGCATGGGGATGCCCGGCACCCCTGGAGCCTGGTCCGCCCACCTGCCGGGGCAGCCAAGCCATGTTCCCCTCCGGATCCACAGCCTCCGGGCAGCTGGCCCCGCACGGAGTCTGTGCTGCAGCAGCGTGTTTGGTGGGGAGAGGCCGGTCTGGTGGCTAGAGACCCAGGCATCTGCTCTTTGGATGCCCTAAAGATTGTGTGTCAAGGGTTCCTTTCCTTGCTAATCCCTGGATGCTAGATGAGCAGAGATAGAAGGCTCAGTACAAATAAAGCCGGAAGCGTCTTTCTTAATTAAATTTGAAATGCTAGTAATTAGCCACGTTGTTAAGGCAGATTGAATCTACGTTATTGCGGCTGACATGACGGGCGTTGGGAGGCTGGGGACCTCCTCACTCACGATGGTTTTTGAACAATGTAAAAAAATCCAGCCCGATGACAATATCCACTGTTTTCGGAGCGTTCCCTGGCCAGGGATGCCCACTTCCAAGGAGGGACTGAGATGTGTTTTGCCGGCTTGACATGGGAACACCGACTCTCTGGACGGCCGGTGTCCGCACCTGAGCGTGCAGGGGTGCGGTGCTGCGGTGTGGGTCCGGCTCAGAGCGTGCCTGTAGGGCTGTGTCTGCAGGGGTTCGGGGTGTGGGTTGGGGTCAGAGGTCAGGGTCACAGCGTCTGCAGGGCTGTGTTTGCAGGGGCTCAGGGTGTAGGTTGGGGTCAGAGGTCGGGCTCAGAGCTTGCCCCCAGGGATGTGAGCAGCAGCTTTCCTGGGTTGCCCAGCACAAAGTCCTTGAAATGAGAGACGCGTCCTCTCTCACAGTCACGGAGGCTGGAGTCTGGTGCTGGTGAAACTCCTGGAGCCCTGACACCAGGTGTTTGGAGGAAGAAAGGAGCCCTGGAGCCACCCGTGGGGCCCGTGGGGCCTCAGAATTACCCCTGCTTCATCTCGTTGTGTTTGTGCCTCGGATCTGTGGTTGGCTGGGTGGTTGTCACTCTTCGTGTCCTTGCTCCTTCGCACTAGTGTTAAATGATCCTCTTGATCTCCCAGACTCTCCTCTGCCGTGTCTGGTCACTGCCCTCTGCTGCCCGCCCGGGAAGGAGCCCGGTGCCCGGGCCCAGAGCCACCCCCGCTGGCCTGCCCAGCTGTCGTCTCTGCAGGGACCCCCACGAAGCGAACTCTGTCACTAGGGCAGCTTGGAAAACAGAGCGTGCCAGGAGGAGGAGGCTTTCGAATGAAAGTCCTTCTGACTGCCCTTACTAGGGGAGACCCGTCTCCTCCGCCAGGCCCAGATTTCCTTCCCTCATCTTGGGCCGATGCCCGTGGAAGTCCCGGGAGACGGCCGTTCTGAGGGAGACCGCGACGCCTGTTTTGTGGCGTCAACGGGCAGACTAATGGTTTCTAATGGCTTTTTTTTTTGCCTCAGTCCCTTTGCATCGAGCCTGTTCATGAGGCCTAGAGGGAGCTCATTCGCCCTGAGCCCAGGGTTCAGGGTTCCCTGCCGTGGGCTCCCTGGGACCCCGTGGACCGACCCGCAGGGTGTTCCTCTGGGCCGGCGGAGGCCCCCGGCGGCACCCCTGCGTATGCCTTGCCAGCTCAGTGTCGGGCAGGGAGGAATTTATCTTGTTCGTGCCTCTCAGTGACAGTATTTAATGAAGAGACAGTCAAGTCGTCTTCTGAACTTGTGCATTTTGAGACAAGAATCATAGCTTCACAAAAATCACTTGTAGGAACAATTCTGAACTGCAATTTACTTTTTTAATGAAAGGAAACCAAGAAGCGTGGCCTGGCCGCTCGGCTGGGTGTTTTCCTTAGACACGTCTCAGCCTGTACGTGTGGCGAGTGCCCCGGCCTCTGAAGCAAGAGCCTTCCGACTCCGGCAGATCGAAGGCTGTGCGTGGAGAGTCCTGGAGGCGGCTGGGTTGGGATTCCCAAGAATGGGGTCCTGACCTTGTGTCCTGCCCGTGCCTCGTGACGCATCACAGCAGGTGCCTCTGATCGTTCGTGACCTGAGTTAGAATTTTCCAGCAGAGTCCGTTGGCGATGTGTGTGTGTCGTGAAGTCCGGAATAGTCCGGTTTCTGGAACGACACATCTGGAAGACCGCTAGGCCGTGTCCACCACTGTGTGTGTCCGTGATCGTGAGACATTCGAGGGCGTGTAACTGGAGGGGTTTCCGCAAGGGGGAGTGTGTGTGACGTCTGGGCGGGAGGAAAGGGGTGCTGAGTCCTGGCTGTCCCGGCCACGCAGACGTTCCCCAGTCCTGGCCTCGGCTCCGCTGGGCCTCCCTGAATTCCAGAGTCCCTCCTGAGAACGAAGGCTTTGCCGCGTGACCCGACGGTTTGGTTGTTACGCTCGGCTTTGCATCAGCGGCTCACCTCCGTATCGACTGCGTTTTCTCCTGTCTCCGTCCCGATTTCCCGCTGACACTGCTGCGTAATTGCCTGCAGCCTGGTAATTAATGGTCAGCTCCGGCTGCACGTTTGGGCCTCGCGAGCGTGACGCCCCGTGTTGGGAAGGTCTCTGAGTTGGATTTCCATCTGTTAGGCACCGTCACTGTTAATGACGAGCGTAGGAGTGAGGCCACTTTGGAAATGAAGCGCATTGCCCGGACTAACCCGGATCCCGTTCCGGCGTCTCGCTCACTGCCCCGCACACACGTGCCGACAGCAGCTTCAGACTCCGTCTTTACGTTTGCGGACAGAGACGACGGAGGCCTTGGAGGCTGCTTCTGTTCTCCTGACAAGGGTACGCGGGAGGGATGCCTAGTTATGGATTTTGCTCCATTGAATCGTCTACCCTTGGACAAACGGAAGAGCAGCGAGAGCCCCAGGAAGCGGGACAGAGCTGCGGTGTGAAGCACGGGGCGGGCGCTGTCGGCGGAGAGCCTCTCGGGATAGGGTCTGCTTGAAACTGGGTTCGAGTCTCCCCTCGGCTCCCACCCTCAGGATGCCACCCTCTTTCTGGATTCCCCAAGCACATTTGCTGATGACCACAGGGTTTACTGTGGTTTCTGGCATGGTCACTTGGCCTGTCTGTCACCATCTACGGGAAGGACAGGGATTCCTGGCACCCCGCACCGCGCCCGTGGTAGACAGAATACCGGTCCCCCAAACGTGCCCGTGTCCTAGTCCTGAAACCTGTGAATACGTCACCTTGCCTGCTGGAAGGGACTTGGCAGATGTGGTGAAATGAAGTAGCTTGAAATGGGGCGATTGTCCTGAATATCCCCTTGGCCAGCCCGGTGTAACCATGAGGTTCCTTCAAGAGGAGGGCGAGGTCCGAGCAGAGGAGGCAGACGCAGTGACGGAGCCCCGTCTGCTTCAGGGTGGAGCCCTGTGCTTCGGGTGGGGGGGGGCAGGGTCCCGAGCCTGGGCAGGTGGGTGCCTGTGGAAGCTGGGAGGGGCCAGCAAACAGATGCTCCCTGGCAGCCCCCGGCGGGACCGAACCCAGCTGGCACCTGGATTGTAGAGTTCTGATCTCCAGACCTGGAGGAGGGTAAATCTGTGGGTTTTCTTCTAAGGCACAGTGTTTGTGGTCATGTTTCTCGCAGAAGCCAAGGGAAAAGGAGGCAGAACCCGCTCTTACCAGGTGCTGGGCCGTGGCTGAGTGAAGGATCCGGCGGGTAAAGGCGAAGCCCCAGAAATACGGCTTACGTGGGAAATCCATTTCAGAACGAGTGCGGGTCCTCACTGTCCCCGCTCTCTGCTGCAGTGAAAACCGTGGCTGGCCTTTTTGATTCATGAGGCTGCACATTCCTCTGCAGGCGAGTGTTGGGGAGGGTGGCCTGCCCCGGTGCATGGAGCTCCTGCTCGATGGGAACCTAGAGGTTTCCATTTAACTTCCTTCCACGAACTTTCCACAGTGCGTTTAAAGTAAAAATTGTGAGCATCTCACCCTATCATCTTTTTCAAAGCTGGAAGGAAAAGGTAAAGAAAAAAAAAGAGAGGGAAGCAAAAGAGTATTTTGAACTTCTGAAAGCACCATTTGCCTCAACTCCCGGTGGAAGGCAGAACACACACCTTTGGCTTCAAAGGAGACTTTGTAGAGCTGTGTTTCTTTTGTCCTTTTATTTTCTATCTCTGCAGGTTTCCTTACGTACGCACAGCGTGCTGCCTTCTTTTCAATTAATTGGAGGCTTCAGGGAGGCTTCAGACAGCAAGTGAGGCACAGCAGGTCACCGAGGGGTGTCCCGGCCTGTCCAGCGAGCGGCCCGTGACCTGGGTCAGCCACTTTCCGGGCTAGAGCTTGGTTTCCTCTTCTGCGAGGTGAGGGGTCTGCTTAGGGATTCCCCAGGCGCACCGGCCCCTGAATCCTGGTACCGCCCAGGCCATTTTGAGAACTAACCGAAGGGGACACACATCACTTCTACTCAGCTAGAGGTTTCCAACCAAAAAGTCTTTACGGGTATGCTGACCTTCGGGTTTCTTCTCTTGAGAAACACAAAAACAACAGACAAATACGTCCCTAGACGTGTTGATAAGCTAACCAGAGACTGCCATTCATCATTCTGATTGAAACCTTTTAAACTGCGTAATTGTGCTCTGTTTTTCTCAGTCACCTTAATGAAGTAGCTTTTGGGGCGACAGTGATTAAGTACAGACTTGATAGAGTATGACGCATTGGTCTTTAAATGTCTGCCTTTTTTTTTGTTGTTTTAAATTTATCTTAACTCTGTATGAGAAGTGAAATGGATGGGATCGTAATGGTACCGCAGAGAGGACAATGATCACCTCCTTCGTCTCGTCCAAAAGAAGCCAGTGGGGAGGAAGGTCGCGTTCTTCCCGCACCTGTGGCGCCTGCCCCTCCCCTCCCCTCCTCTGTGAAAGCTCACGCCGGGCTGTTCCGTCTGGAGCTGGCCGTGTTCCCAGTGAAGTCTACAACCTTGTAAATGCATATTTTTCTTTTTTTTTTTTTAAAGTTAATATATGGCTTCTTTAAAGATTTATGAGGTTCTGTAACTAGATTTTGTATTAAGAATATATGGATCCTGAATTTTATGTTTTCATACGATTAGGGGGACTGATTCATTGGCTTTTGGGTACCTTATAGGAGGTCAATGAATATAGTTCTTTGACTCCTCTGGGACTCCGGTGTCTGGGTCTGCCCCTGGAGCTCGCTTGTGCATTATAGGGAAGGTTTCTTGTTGAAATGACTCAGAAAATGCATCCGTCAGCAACCCGAGCTGGAGGGCCTCGGGATAACCCCCCGCCCCCGGTGAACCGTATGTAACCTGCTTGAATTCCCAGCCTGGGAACACTGTTTCCAGGTCCCCAGGTCAAAGAAGTGTTTTTAGTCCCTGAACGGTAAGTCGTGAAGGGAAAGATGTAGAAATAATTGCTTCTGGCTTTGAGAAGTCTCTGAAATCATGCTGATCCAGATGAAATAAATAGGTTATGGCACCTAAGACTCGTCTGCTCTGGTAAGCACGACGGGGCCGTACCTTCGCGGTGGGCTCACGGCCCCCCGCGCAGAACACACCCGGTGCCCGCGGACAGTGGGGAGGGGCCGGACTGCCGCGTGGGCAGCAGCAAAGGGGCTTTCTTTGTTCTTCTCCATAAAACTGACGTTCTGCTTGACGACATAACCTCGCAGCCAGGAGCCAGCCTGTTACCCCAGGGTTGCCGAGAATGGGCTCTGGCAGTTTCCTCTCATCGGCTGAGGACCTGGGTGGTGCCCTGGACCCGGAGCCCCTGCTCCTCTCCGTGTGGTCAAGTTCAAGCAAATGGCATTCCTGACCCTTACAAGCCGGCTTTTAACAATTTTCATGACGATCATGCAAGTCATGCAACTTCATCATAGAGTTCAAGAAAACAGGAGCATACAGCTGTTTTAGAAGTGAATAAAGATCAACTCATATATGTTGTGCCTGGAGTCAGTGTAGCACGGATGTTTGAATGTATACCTCTTCTAGACTTTTTTTAAAAAAAGATTTTATTTATTTATTTGAGAGAGAGAGAGAGAGAGAGAGACTGTGAGTGAGGGGGAGGGGCAGAGGGAGAGGCAGACCCCACACTGCGCAGGGAGGCCGACATGGGACTCGATCCCAGGACCCTGGGAGCATGCCCTGAGCCGAAGGCAGACGCTTCACCGACGGAGCCCCCCAGGCGTCCTCCCTCTTCTAGACGTTTTATACATGTCTACGTGTGTGTCGCCTCTTACGACCGTGGATTGTGCTTCATATTCTTTTAAAAGAAGCGTTTTCTTCATGTTAACACATCTGATTTATCAAGTTTTTTATTTTTCTCTCTCTCTCAGTGCTTTTTGTCACATTCAAAGATATTTCTGTGCCTGGGGCGCCGGGTGGCTCAGTCAGTCGGGCATCCAGCTCTTGATCCCAGCTCCGGTCTTGGTCTCAGCCCCGTGTTGGGCTCCGTGGGGCGTGGGGCCCTGCCTACAAAAAAATTCCCTGCTTGAGACGATGAAAATATGGCTCTGTGTTGACAGCTTTGTTGTTTGACTGTTTGCATTTCGATTAACGCTGACTCTTGAACTGGTCTCCGGATATGGGTTGAAGCGGAATAAAATCCGGTGGGTTTTCCCCATATGGACAGTTGCTGGCTCCGTGGCCCTCTCTCGAGGAGCCTGCCCTGTCCCCACTGAACTTTGGTGCCTCTTTTTCTTAAAGCAAGTGACCAGACGCGCTTGTGTATTTCTGCATCTTCTGCTCTCTGTGGTTGTCTTTTGTGCATCATGCAGAGACGCCACATTGCCCTGGTTCCTTCTGCGAAGTCTTACTGGCTGATGGTTTGTCTCACGGCTCTTTTGTTCCTCCTCAAGCCTGTCTTGAGTGTTCTACGTTTATTTGTTTATGTATTTATTTATGTATTTTTGCACCGTTTTAGGACCGGCTGTGTCAATGACACAGAAATACTGCTGGGGTTTGGACTGGATTTACACTGAATCAGGAAATCAGTCTGAGGAGAACTGACGTTTTTTAAATAATGATTTTTGTAATCCATAAGTAAAGAATATCTCTCCCTTTACTTAGGTCTTTTAAAATTTATTTCAGTCATGTCTTGCAGTATTTCATGTAGAAGTCTTGCACTGGAAAAATAATCATTTGTAGATGTTTGATGTTTTTTTGATGCTGTATTAAACTGTATTTGAAATTTTTTTCTAATTTTTGTTGCTAGTTTATAAAAACAAAATGGGCTTTTCATAGTCATTATGTTTCCAGTGGTGCTTCTAAATTCATCTATTAACTCTAAGTTTATTTGTAGATTATTTTAAATTTCTGTATATCCAATTATGTCATTTGTGAGTCTTGGGGATATCTATCCATCCGTCCGTCCACCCACCCATCATCTATTACCTATCTATCATCCATCCATCCATCTGTCCATCCACCATCCATCCGTCCGTCCATCCATCCATCATCTATTATCTATCATCCATCCATCCATCTGTCCATCCACCATCCATCTATCCATTCATCCACTTATCATCTATCTACCTATCACCTATCTATTTTTCCATCATCTCTCTGTCTATCATCCACCCACCCGTCCATCCATCCGTCCATGCATCCATCATGTGTCTGTCTTTGCCTCATTACTCTGGCACAGCATCTCTAGCCCAAGACCTAACAGAAGTGGTGATGATGAGCATCCTGACCCCACAGAGGTGTTTCCTATTATTGACATCAGGTGTGCTCTCAGCTGTAGGGTTTTTCCCCAGTACCTCTTCTTTATCACATTTAGGAAGACCCCTTCTAGTCCCAGTTTTGTGAGCATTTTAATCATGATCAAGTATTGAATGTTTTCCTTCATCTGTTGAGATAATTCTGTGATTTTGTCCCTTACTCTGTTAGTGTGGTGAATAACTTTTTTTTTTTGGTGTTTGAATGTTAATACTTGCATTCCTGAAGCAAACTCCATTTGGCCTTGATATATCATACTTTTACAATCCCTGGATACAAATATCTGATGTTTTGTTTAGGATTGTTGTGTTTAGGCTCATAAAAGATATTGGCCTATACTATACTTTTCTTTTTTATAGTCTTTGTCATTTTTTGGAATCAGGACCATGTCATACTCACAGAATTAATTGGGAAGTGCTCCCTTCTCTTCTCTGAAAGAATATTTTTTGGGTGGATATTATTGTTTTTAAAGGTTTGGGGAATTAATCAGTGACTCCATCTGGGAATCGAGTTTTCTTTACGAGAAGGTTTCTCACTATTGATCCAATTTTTAAATAGGTAGAGGGTTATTTAAATGTTCTACTTTTCCTTGTGCTCGCTTTTTTTTAGGTTGTGCTCTTCAACAGGTGTGTTCCTTTCATCTAAGTTTACAAATTCCTCAGCACAAGATTTTTCATAAATGCCTTTTATTTTCTTCTCATGGTCTGTAAGATCCTAGCAGTGTCCGTTTTCCATTCACGATAGTGGTAACTTCCTCTTTTTGCCTCATAATTCTGGTGAAGACATTTTAAATCTTTTTAATGTTTTTTAATTTATTTTAGAGAGAGGGAGAGGGTATGCAGCAGGGAGGGGCAAAGGGAGAGAGAGTCTGAAGGAGACTCCCTGCTGAGCGTGGAGCCCTGCAGGGCCTTGATCCCACCACCCTGAGATCACGACCTGAGCCAGAATCAGGAGTCAGACACTGAACCGACGGCACCTACCCGGTGCCCCTAATTTAATCAGTGTCTTACAGTGACATGATTTCACTTTGATTTTCTGTTCCGAGTCTGCTTTCTCCTTCCCCGATGCTTGCTCTTGCCCTTATTGTCTTCTTCCTCTTTACTTTGCTCTTCTGGATTCTTGAGAGGGAAGTTCAACGAGTGTTAGCTGCTTCTCCCTGTTCTTTCAGTGTATCCGTCCGGGGCTGTGAGTCCCCACAAAGCACTGTTTCGTCCCACAGTTTTTAATGTCCACATTTGCACCACTGTGTGGTTCAAAATATTTTTCTTTGTAATTTCATCTTCAGCGATAGGTTTTGGTTATGTAATTTCCAAACAGGTAGGTGCTTTCTGCTATCTCCCTTTGATTTATTTTTAGTCTGTTTCATTTTTGTTAGAGAACGTGGTCTGTGTGATTTGAATTACTTGAAATTTGTCAAGCCTCGCTCTGTGGCCCGGTGGGTGGACTGCTTTTGGTAACTGTCCCATGTCCACTTACCAGGATGTGTCCCAGCTGTGCTCAGCGTCCTGTATGGGCCAGTCAGCTGCTATTCGTGAAGCACGTTCACATCTTCTGTTCCCTCACTGGTGTTTTGCTTGTTTAATTAGCATGCTTTCCTTTTGGCCTGCAGAATCCCATAGCACTTCTTCTAAGACGGGTCTAGTGCGATGAAGTCCCTCAGCTCTGATTTGTCTCAGAAAATCTGAACTTCATTTCTGAAGGACAGCTTTGCCAGGTACAGTGTTTCTTGCTGGTGGTTTCTTTTTTTCAGCACTTTGACTGTATCAAGGTTTCTGCTGAGAAACCTGCTGATAGCCTATTGGGGGTTCACGTGTAGGTGAGGAATTTGCTTTTTCTCTTGATGCTTTTAAAATTCTCTTTGTCTCTGATTTTAGATGGTTTTATTTAGTGTGTCTTAGAGAAGATCTTTTTGAGTTGCAAATTTTGGGGAACCTGTGAGATTTATGAACTTGGATGTCCAAATCTCTTTGCAAATTTGGGCATCTCTCAGCCATTATTTCTTTATGTTTTTAAAGATTTATTAATGTTAGAGAGAGAGAATGAGGGTACAAGTGGAAGGGGAAGAGGGAGAGAGACTCTCAAACAGACTCTGTGCTGAGCTTGGAGTCCAGTGTGGGGCTCGATCTCACAACTCTGAGATCATGACTTGAGCCAAAACCAAGAGTTGGATGCTTAACTGACTGTGCCACCCAGGTGCCCCAGCCATTGTTTCTTTCAGCCCCCTTCTCCCTCTCCTCCTTCTGGGACTCCAGTAACACACAGATTGCTCTTCTTAACAGTATCCCATAGTTCACGTTCTCTGACTGGATACTTTCCAGTGACCCGTCTTTGAGTTCACAGATTATTTCTTCTGCTTGATCAGCCCGATGTTGATGCTCTCCACTGCAATTTTCATTTCTTTTTTTAAAAAAATATTTATTTATTTGAGAGAGAGACAGTGGGAGAGAGCATGGGAGAGGAGAAGGTCAGAGGGAGAAACAGTGGAGGTGGGAGCCTTATGTGGGCCTTGATCCTGGGACTCCGGGATCATGACCTGAGCTGAAGGCAGTTGCTTAACCAACTGAGGCCCCAGGTGCCCGCAATTTCCATTTCATTTGTCGTGTTCCTTGGCTCCAGAGTTTCTTTTGGCTCATTTTCATGATTTCTCTCTCTGTTAAACCTTCTCATTTTGTTCATTTATTGTTTTCCTGATTATGTTGAATTGTCTCTTTTTGGTTTTTTGTGGATCATGGAGCACCCCTAAAACAACTATTTTTACTTCTTTATTAGGCAAATTACAGATTCCATTTCTTTGGGGTTTTTTGCTGGAAAAATGCTGTGTTACTTTGCTGGTGTCTTGTTTCCTTGATTTCCCCTTTTCCTTAAAGTCTTGGGTTGCTGTCTTCATGTTTGAAGAAATAGTTACCTCCTCCAGTCTCTACTGATGGGTTGCAGGGGAGAAACACCTTTCATCAGCCCTGCCAGGGACTCTGAAACTTTCTGAGGACATCCTTGGGTACTCTGGGGACACCTGCTGCACACCTTTTATTCCTTCTCGGGAGGGGGGAATTCTTAAGATTGTATAAACGCCTCCTCTTGATCTTGAAACACTGGGTCAGGTGTGGACCTCCTCCCATTTGCTCTCTCTAGGGTAAAGCTGTCATGTCTTGCTGTTGAATTCCTTTGATCATCATGAGCTAGTCCCAATTTCCTGTCATGATATAGAAAGTGTTCCATAATCTGACATCAGTAAAATGAAATCAGTTTCTTTTGGTTAGTGTTTGCATAGTGTGTCTTTCCCAATATTTTTACTTGTGCCCTTAAATTTAAATTGTGTCTCTTGTAAAAAACACATAATGGGATTTAATCTTCTTATGTAGCCTGATGGTATTTGTCTATTAATGGAAGTGTTTATTCTATTTATATTTCAAGTAAGTATAATTTGGTTGGATTTAAGCCTATCATTTTATGATTTGTTTCCAATTTGTTCTACTTTTGTTTGTTCTTTCCTGCCTTGTTTGGGGTTACTGAAGTATTTTCTCTTACCCCCGGTGGTCTTTTCCCGCAGTGCTACTTTTGTGGTTACTCTGGAGCCCGCAGCATGCGTGCTTCAGTGACGGCAGCCCATCTCAGGAATTCTGCCACTTCCCTGCCCATGCATGAGCCCTGCGATGCTTTAGCTGCATTTGCCATTTTCCTGTGCTTTGTGCCAGTATTGTCACATGTTTTACTGCTACACGCAGTGTAAGCCCAGTCATTATCGGTGCAGCTGTTCTAACAGTACATGTCCTGTACTCGCTCGCATATTTACCTGCGGCAGTGCCCTTCGTCCCTTAATGCCTTTCTGTGCTTGCATCAGGGATCATTTCTGCAGTTACGAACTTCCTTTGGTATGTCTTGTAGTGTGGGCCTTCTAGCAACAAATGGCTGCTTGCACTGGGTTGAAAACAGCTTTCCTTACCATTTATTTTTGAAGGACCTTTTCCTGGGTATAAAATTTTTTAGTTGGGATTCATTTTTCTTTCAGCATTTACCGGCGTCACTCCCTTGTCCCCAGGTTTCCACATTTTCTTTTAATAGACCGTGTGTTCATTGTGTTATTACTCTTCTGAAGTAAGTATGACTTTTTCCCTCTGGCTAGACTTCCTCTTTATTTTTAGTTTTCAGAAGTTTGCCAGTAATGTTTTTAGGTATAGTCTTCTTTGTATGTATCCTTCGGGGCTTTGGTGAGGTTCTCGAATCTGTGGGTTACTGGCCTTCCTCAGTTCTGTGTAATTCTTAGCTGTTCTCTGTTAAATATTGTTTCTGCCTCATCACCTGTCTTACTTCATTTGGGCTTCTACTCGCATGGGTGCTGGTCCACATGCCTCACGTGCTCCGCTCTGTCCTTGTCATAACTTCCCTTCTGGTGCTTTGGTATAGACACGTTTTAACTGCTATTTCTGTGAGCTCACTGATGTCTTCTGTGTACAGCCTGTTTTCAATGCCTCTGCTGCATTTTAGTTTCAAATATGATAATTTTGGTTTTAGGATGTCTGTTTGCTTTGATTCTTTTTGGTTCTTAATCTTTTCATTCCTTTATCTGCTTTTAAAATTTTCTTTAACATTCTATGCATAGTTATTTGAAAGTCTTTGTGTCTAACTCCAGCGTGTGGGCAATAGGTGAATCTGCTTACATAGTCTTGTTTTCATTTTCTTGACTTTCAGTCCCCTTATTCTGCCTCTTCATTTGTCTCATAATTTTTGACAGTGTGCCAGACATTGTGAACGAAAGAACCCGAGAACTGATGATGTTGGTTTCCTCTGGAAAGGATTATCTTCTTCTTAAGTGGTTTTCTTGTCTGTCTAAGTTCAAGCAGCTGGTTAGTCAAGTTGAGCTGGGTTGCTGGTCGCTGATTCAGCCCAACTCAGTCCCCTTTCTCTTGGGCATGGTCCTCCTTGGTTAGTGATCTGGAGGCTGACAGGTACCTGCCTCCTCAGCTCTGAAGTGCTGTGGGACATTCATCTCTGTTTTCAGATGTTTGTTCTTGGGTCTTTTGCTCTTACTTCCTTTAGCTTCCAGTTCAGTTTTGCTGAGCAGGATCCTGGCTCTGTGTTTTTGGCAGCCCCATTTCTCCTGGAAATTTGTCTTTTAAATCCTCTTAATAGAAGGATATTTTCATCTGCCCAGTAGAGGTTTTTGACTCTAGCCCCACCCCCTCCCAACTTCCATTGTTTCCCTAGAACTTAACAAATACCCTGAGGATTTAAATTGTTTTGTTTTTGTGTTTGTGTTTGTTCTTTCTCCCCCTAGTTCTGGTTTTCAATCCATCATGGCAGTTTATGTGACTATCAGAAGCTCTGCTGGTGGTTCTTTCTCCTGCTCGACTTCTTCTGCATTGGCCAAGCCAAATCCTCATATTGTCCCCCAAATAACCAAATGTTCTCACAAGAGAAACTTTCTGGCAATCATCGGCTCTAAGAACCATTCCCTCCCCGGGATATTTGCTCATCTAGACACCATTGCTACCACAGCTCTTTGAGGTTTTAAAAATATGGCTTTCAGGGCTTATATATTTGTATTTTATTTGTTGCAGTGGGAACATCAGCTAGCTACAACCTGTTACTGGGCCCTTGGCACAGAAGTCCTACATCTTGATTGTAATCTGTTTTTTCCTATTAATATGTTTTGAACTAATTTCCTTTATTAAATGTGTGTCAGTAAGTTTGTTTCTATAACTTTATTTACACTAATCCCCCATGGTTGAATAGATGATTTATTGAGCATATTTTAGCTAGTCTATGTCCTTATGACTAATTTTTAGAGATGGAGTAAGAAAATAATAATATGAAATGCTTTTTCATCATCTATTCTTCTAAGAGAGTGTTTAGGCTCACACCATCTTAAGTCCTTTGCCTTAATTTACCAAACAAGGCTGAGATATTTTCCTTCTTTTTAAAAAGTTTTTATTTATTTATTTTAGAGAGTGAGAGAGGGACAGAGGTGACTGGGGTGCCAGTTGGCATGACATAGCGTGCTGACCCATACGTGGCCAGCGCCCTCGGACTCCCAGCTCCATCTCTCGGCTTTATTCGGGTGTCCGTATGTTCCAGAAGGGACACATCTCAACGAATTAGGTTTGCGGGGCCGACTCCGGAGTCCGCGGGGCTATTCTTCCTTGGGGGCACGTATGGGGTTCCTCTCACGCCCTCGGGGAGACCCTCTCCATCTTCCGCTCATTCCCGTGGCTGCTCCAGACTTCCCTCCCCCTCCTGGAGCTCCGGGTCCGTCACGTCCTGGATTCTCAGTGGAGCCCGTGGTGAGACCTCAGTGCTGACCCCGGGAGGGGCGTCTCATCCCTCCTGGAAAGCATTTTGCACCCGGAAGCCTGCAGAAGGCTTCCCAGCACGGGGTGCAGCTCTCTAGTGACGTGGCCGCCGGACCTACCCAGGCTTTTAAATCTAATTTCAGTGATTCTTTTGCTTTGCAGTAGCAGCATCGGACCCCCCTTACCCCCCCATACCAGCTCTTGTATGCATCACTGGGGGGCCTCAGTGTGTGACAGGGAGGGCGGTGAGGGGCTGAGGTCCCACTCTGGCAGCCCCAGGGCCAGGCAGGCAGGTTTCGGAGAACCCGGTCCCCACTAACCCTGGCCCAGCGGGCTGGGCAGGAAAGGGTTCTGCTTCCCAGAGTGATGCAGCATTTGTGGCAACGGATGTAAATGTGCAGAGAGTAAGGCCTTGTTTGAAGGCTGCACAGCCCTTTAGGCACTTGGGGGAGCCCATGCCGGCCACAGAGGACCCCCATGGTTCTCACTGCTGCCCCTGGGTCTATTTGCGTGTCTGTCCCCCTGGAGCAGACACCTGGCCTTGACCCCAAGACCAAAGCCGGCTTCCCTCTGGAGCATTCCTCAGACCTGCAGCTGCTGCTTCGAATTGGCTTCTGTGGTGGGTTTGGTGGAACTGGAGGCCCGTGTGGGGCGAGGGGCTCCGCATGGAGGGTCCTTAGCTCTAAGATGGGCAGCACGGCCATGTGCCGACCCCGGTGATCCTGGTGACCCCGGCGACCTCAGGACCTCTTCCTCCTTCCTCACCGGGACCAGTTTGGGACGGGGCCTCTTTTCTGTGCCCAGAGAGCGGGGAGTGTTCACATAGGTTGCTGTCTCAGTCACGAGGGTGGTCTCCTTGGAGCCGGACCTTGCTCTTGTGTCGCGTTCCACGTGTGCTTGGCAGGCGAGTAGGGATCAGCCTCCCAAGCCACAGTCGATGGGTGGTTGCTGTAGGGGGGGGTGCTTTTTCCTGGCCCCCTCTGGTTTCAGCCCAGCTTCTGGGGGCGGTCCTGGGGGAGCGCAGACCCTCCTGGTGCTGGCTGTGTCCTCTCCCCCGCTCCCCACCCCGGGGCATGTGCTGCTTACGAGGCCACAGCTGCGGCCCAGGACTGGGGGCTTGGGGGGTGTTCCAGCAGGGAAGGGAAGCCGGCGGGTGCTGGAGGCTGTACCCACCTCCGGGTGGGCAGTTCCTGGGCACCTGGGGACTGTCCCTGCTGGTTTGTCCCCCTTCCTGGTCCTCTTCCCACTGCCCGCCCCTCATCCGAGGACTGGCTCCCAAGGGCTCCTCACTGTTGCGCTTTTCAGGGGAACCCAAACCGCGATGTTGGCTCCCAGGAGCACTCAGGTGGAAGGGACTCACTGGGCTGCCTTGGAACCCAGGGCACTTGGGGAGTTTTCTGAGGGGCCTGGGGGCCCAGGTTCAGGAGCAGGTGTGATGCTTTTGAGCGTCGGGGAATCCTCTCTGGTCGGGGCTGGGCGCCCAGCTCAGGAGTTTGGCCTCAGGTTCTGTTTGTGCGGCAGCACCCGAGGAAGGGGCTCCTGGCCGTCTGCCTCCCTACTGCTCCTCCTTGAGCCAAAACACACACGGTTTCTGCTGCTTTCTGGAGCGAGGCCCTTAGGCAGGGTCCCGGAGGTGGGAGAACCCCAGCGTTCAGGCCCTTCTCCAGTGCCTCTGGTCTCATGAGCCTCTCCGTGGCCTTCACCCCGAAGTGTCCTGCCAGAGAACAGCCCGGAGGGGCCCCCGCCCCCGGGTTCCTGCTTCTTCCTGTACAGACTGTGGAGGAGAAATAGTTTGTCCCCAGCCTTCAAGTTAATACATAATGAATGGCAGACGCAGCTCCTAGGAAGTCTCGTCTGTACCACTTCTGACTGAGGCCCCGTGACAGGCCATCGTTACCCGCCCGGCTCCTGAGCCAGGCCACGAGGTGCGGAAGCAGCTGTGGTTCCTGAGGGGCCCCGCGATCGTGGCGCTTTGTGCTTTCACTTGTGCGAGAAGCCGTGCCCCCCCCCACCGACAGGCTCATCGCGGGAAGGCTGCGAGCTTTTGCGTGGTCCCTAATATTCACATCTCTGTGGGGCTTCCGAAGTGCTGAGCTGGTATGTTTGTGCAGTGGCAGAGGAACAGAGCCAAGCTAAATTCTAAGAATCCGGTGGAGGTTCGAGACCTCCATCCCCAGAAATGTGCAATTTTATATGTATGTCGAGAATGATTAGGGGGTCAAGTACCCGCTGAAAACCACTCATTTGCCCCAGATGCAAGCCAAATTTCTAATCTATGGGAAAGAAGCCTACTGGCTGGATATTTGAGAATCATGTGTTGTTTTGGGAAAAACAGAGCAGCAGACTCCAGGCCAAGTGTAAATTCACAGATAAGTAGGTCAATGCAGATTGTAGGGCTCTATTTAAAATACCTGCTATTGGGAGAGAGATGGTGTGTGTGTTCTCTGTGGCATCAAGAATAAATTTGCATATTACGGGATGAAGATGTGCTTTCTGGTCACATTGCTTTTTGTGATTTTCTGTGCAAATAAAATCAGGGCCATTGGATGGCTTCAAGAACTGGAAGTAAAAAAAAAAAAAAAGAAAAGAAAAGAAAGAAAGATAAAACCACCTATCTGCCATTTAAAAAAGTCAGGTGGAAGCTGTAATTGAGGAATTTGCGGGGCAAGTGAGCTTGGTTGGATCAGCAACTTTGTAACAAGAGGTCAGTGGGCTGGGATGGTCCTGGGCAAACCAGGAAGGGCAGCGGAGGCTCTCCAGGGGGAGGTCACGAAGTTGGTAACTTGGAACGGCCTCAGGGTCTGACCGTGACTCAGCTGTTCTCAGCAGGTTTGGCCAAGCCCACACCTGGGGTGGCATCTCCGAGGCTGGCGGGGGGCGGCGGGGACGGGGAGCTCTCCGGACAGATACTCTGTAGTCCCATACAGACCACAGAACTGCCAGGCTTCTGGAAATGGTAATTGGTGAAGGCAGCAACTAGGCCAATGACTGCTCTCATGGACCCACCTCTCCCCGTCCGACTCTTATCAATAAGGGCATCTTGAGGGAAAAAATAGAGTTTCATGTGTGCCAGTTAGTTCATTTTTTGCGAAAGAGCCTCCTTTCTGCATCCCAGGGACTTGTCCACACTGATTGAATTTTTTTCTTTTGGTAGTGATCGGAGCAAAGAACCCCACGAATAATTTTCCCTGTGGAAGTTTCCCTCTAAGGGAAAAATTAAAAACATTCCATCAAAACATGCCACCTTGTTTGTTCGTTTCAGGGGGAAAAAGTGTTCATTTTCTTTTTTCCATTTGAAACTTGTTTAAAAGCTAAGTATGAATGTGTAGCTTGTCCAAGCAGGACATTTGAATGTTGTCTCATTATATGCACCATTAAAAATGCGTATTTTGTTATTTCTAAGATAATGCATGCTTTTTTCCCCAAATATGAAATTGAAATAGTCTAGAGAAAATGTAATGAGCGTATTAACCAAATTCCATGTTTCCAGAGCAGTGTTATTTAGAAAAGCCATCCTTGTTGGCCTGGAACCAAGCAGGATGGAAGAAGGGGCCAGCATGCTCTTGGTGAGGGCTGTGGGAGGTTCCCCTGGGTACTGGGGAGCTCGCTCGCTTCCTCTTCTGCTCACCTTAGAAATGTGCTCTGAAGGTTCTCCCGGTTTCTGCGGTTTCTGAGCTGAGAAAGTGGGCTGGCATCTCCATTTCCTTTTCTATACTTAAAAAAAAAAAAGGTTTAAAAGATACTTGCACTTACACATTCAAAACGTTTCAAAATGTGGAGGGATATCCCCCAAGGAGGTATGAATTTCAATCTTAAAACAAGGGAGTTAAGATAGAGAGTAGCCCTCGAGAAGGCACAAGGAACCCCTTGCTCCAAGCACTGGGGTTGGGTGCCTCCTGGTGCTCGGTGCTGCCAAGCTCGAGGCGGGTGGGAGGCTGGTGGGAGGGGGTGCACTCACTCTTGGGGTTGGGGTAGCTGAACCAAGCCCAGGGAGCAGACCTGGTGCCTATCCCTGTGTCCTCTAAGAAGAGGGAGTGCGCAGCTCCCACCTGAATGCACCAGAGCCAGTGGAGCTTCGGGGGCAGCCAGAGGGTGGGGGCAGAGGCTGGTGAGACACAGAAGGAAGAATGTTTTCCAGCCCCAAGGGTGTTCTCCTACAGAGTCAGGTGCACGCTGTGAAGGAAGCTGATCCCCTAAAGGGGAAACTTGGGCCCCCTTCCCTAAGAGGAGAAGCTGTGTAAGTGTATGAACAAAGACTACAGATGTGACAGTAAGAATATTTTGGGGACTCTTTCATGAACTGGTCCTTATGGAACCCAGTAACTGTGCAAAGGGTATATGGTCCTCTGGAGATAGCTCCTCTTCTTGCCTGTTTTTGGTGAAGTTTGAACATCTCTGATACATTCATGGCATTACCTTGTGGCATTTTCTGACAGTGTAAATTTCCTTTTTCTTTCTTTTTCTGTTTATCCTAAAACTGTCCTTCTTTACCTTCACCATACTTTTTTTTTTCACTTTATAACATGATGGTTAAATATACATGAGGAGATGTGTCAGCTTAGCCCTTTGTAAGCGCACAGCCGGGGGCCCACGCCACGTGGCTTCCGTGCTCCAACACCGCCCCGCACCCCCAGAGCTTGTCATCATGTGAACCCGCACCCTGTCCCCGGGAGGCACGGGTTCCTGCAGCCGCTGGCAACCGCCGTTCTACTCCGTGTCTCCGTGGTCCTGACGGCTCCAAGTACGTCAGGAAAGTCGGGCCAGACGGCATTTGTCTTTTGGTGACCGGCGTATTTCATGTTTCTGTTTATCCAACAGCTGAAAGAAACCGGAGTCCACACCGATGCACGTGAGACGAAAGGTTCATAGAGATGTTGCTGCTCACGACGGCGGAGAGTCAGTGGGAAATGCTGTGCTGTGGTGTTTCTGTCTTTCCCTTTGACTGCTGGCCGCATGCGGGACGGTGCCGGGAGAGTAGGCATGTCTTCCACTTTCCACTGGAGCTGGAGTTACGGTGGGGGCTGGTCTCCGAAATTCAGGCCGCGGTGGTTGGCCCAAGCATCGGAGGGAGAAGACAGTGGAGCCTTGCACAGTCTCCGCCCTCCGGTGGTGTAAACCCTGTTCGCGGCGAGGCTGTGCGGGCTCTGTCATCCTGTAATCAGTCTAACCAGGGCTCTGTCATCCTGTAATCGGTCTAACCAGGGCTAGGTCATCCTGTAATCAGTCTAACCAGGGCTCTGTCATCCTGTAATCGGTCTAACCAGGGCTAGGTCATCCTGTAATCGGTCTAACCAGGGCTAGGTCATCCTGTAATCGGTCTAACCAGGGCTAGGTCATCCTGTAATCGGTCTAACCAGGGAGCAAGACGAAGACTGGGAAGTCCAAGCAGAGGGGACGGCCGAGCACGCCCTCACATTGCTCCGGAAGGGCAGGGGAATCTGAGGATGTCACTGGGAGCTTAGCCCTCTCTGCTGTGCCCTACACCCCCTGGGACCCAGGCCCGGGCTTCTCGTGCTGTTCTCCACCAGAGGGAGCCGGGCTACTCGAAGCACAGCGTGGTCCACATTTGGAGCAAGAACTCAAGACGGACCCGAATGTCCTGGGAGAAAACAAAGAGACATTCAAGTATTGGAGGGGCTGGTCACAGGGGGGCCCAAGTGGAGGGGACAGCCCGGCCACAGTGCGTGCTTCAGAGGCGGGTCGTGATGGCAGCCCCAGAGACTGAAGGTCAGTTCCTGGAGGGCTGTCAATCAGGGTGACCCTCTACAGGGGCAAAACACATAACACGTACCAGAAAAAGTCCAAAGAACCATTGGGAGTCACTGGTCGGTTCCAAATGATGGAAACCGTACGTCTGTGACCCACAGCTCGTTGACATAGGGGCACCCATCGGAGTCTGGGAGGAGGCAGGGAAGGGTCTGGGAGCGTGATCTCTGTGGCAGTTCTGTATTCAACCACCAGCTAATGAATATGGAATGAGGTGCTGGGACCCAATGGGGTTTTGGAGATGCTGGAAAGCTGAGGTGCTCTTTCAAGATGCCGGGGGCTGACACTGCTGCCTGGTCCCCAACAGGTGACACAGACGTGATGAGCCTTGAGAACACGATGGTGTCTGATGTCTGTAAGGACTTCGCAGGAAGGGCAGAGGTGGTTTGCGTAAGTGCTGTGTGATTTAGGATGTAAACCCCCAGCATAAGAGAATCTCGGCACAAGAAGAATTAGCTTCTCTGGCTGTTAGGGCCCTAATTTGCTAATGTGTGGAGATAGTACCAACACCAGCTGTTGCCCCCCGAAGTCCGCAATTCGGGGCCTCACTGTTCCGGAAAGGCTCTCTACTCATGGTCTGTGTGGCACTGTCTCCTTATCAGGAGCTTGATCTAACCATAGTGTGTGTATGGGCGAGTGAGTGTGAGCATGTGTGAATGTGTGGTTTCCGGTGCCAGTGGGAAGTTGGATGGATGGATGGACGGTGAGGATGGCCTGCAGGTTTGGGGAAGAAGGGGTGATCTTTAGACAGGGTGAGTTTTGTGCAGCTGAGGTGCCTGGAAATATCCCATGGAAAGGCCGGGATTAAAAGTGACTCTTTGGGAGGTACTGGTGTAGGGGTGGGTCGATGAGGTCATCTGGACATGGCTGATAGAGCAAGGTGAAGGTCAAGAATCTGTGTGATCCCAGTGGCCGTGGATGGGAGCTTCAGAGAGGCCAAGTCATGCACCCAGTCTTCCCCATAGAGACGGGAGCTAGGGGTGGAGCCAGCCTCTCCCAGCTCCCCTGGTGATGGCTCCACATCCGGGACTGCAGGTGGTAGAAGGGACCTTGAAAGTCACCTGGTCAGAACCGTGGGTCTGATAGAGGCTAGCTGCGTGACATCAGACCATGGGCAGCCCCTAAGTCTCCTTCTCCTCATCTGTGAAGAGCACAGCCGTGTCCTCCTCCCAGAGTGGCGAGGCTTGCACGAGAAGACATGTACACCATGCCCGGGACAGTGCCTGGCACGAAGCACTCCGAAGTACTTGTAGTTCGTATGGATCAGGATTCCTTCCAAGCACTTTGCGGCCAGCTCATGGCAGATGGACTTAGCTTAGATCATCCCTCTGGTGGGTCCCTCAGGCTGTCCTCGGGGGTCTCTTCAGCAGCTGGGCCCAGCGGATAGTCGGTACCCTTGCTGCCTGTCTGCTTCTGGAGGGAAAGTGTTTACGTTTTTCTGGAGCACTTGGAATGTGGCACTCACCTGCTCACTTCTCGGCAGTGTTGGAGGGACGGGGTGGGGGTGGCCCAGAGAGAAAGGAGGTGCAGGATTTTTATTTATCTCAAATAAAATGTTCCATCTGCTCACCGTCTGTGTTGATAAGCCCGTATCACGGGGGTCTGGGCCAGCAGACATCACTGAGTTTACGGGACCACCTGCCAGGCAGATAAAGACCTTCCTTCTGGACCTAAAGTTCTTAGGGAAAAACTGTGTTGAGTTTAATACTGAACTCTAAGTAAACTCCAGTTTGAGTTATTTTTAGGTACATATTTATGAAATCGTCATGAAATAATAATGTAAGGAGAGCCACTGATCCTGGACGTATATTAACACAAGGACAAGATAATACAGCTAATATTTCCAGTACGTGTGCGTCTGGACAGTACCGTCCAGTACTCTGTACGTGTCAAAGTGATCAGTGCCCTTTGTTAGCTCAGACCAGTCAGCACTTTGTTATTCAGGGATTGGGTAATAGCCCCTTTCAATTAAAGACCCAATTCGTATGAGTTAGAAGGAAAGCATATTGTTCTTTCCTTTTCCCCCTCCAATCACTGTTCTTCTGGCCCGGCCACCCCGAGCAGGGTGCTGTTGGGTGGTATTATACTGAACTCTTTCCACGTCCAGCTGAATCCTGGGAGGGCTCACCTACAAGGAAAGCACCTCTGCTTCCTCTTACGTGCCCCCCCACCACACCCCAGCCTCCGAAGCCTTGCAATTCAAGAGGGGATGACTGAGGGGGCCCCAGGGAACTGAGCTTTTCCAGGGAGCAGGAAAGCAGAGAGCTCTGTGCTTGAGGCCTAAGTGGGTTTGGAGGAATTTATACCATGTGCCTCTGGCCCCTCAGTGTCTCCAGAATGTCTGGCTTCCATTTATTCCTTGAAAGGTACGATGTTACACTAGGGATTGTGTTCTTGGCTGTGTGCATGTGTTCTGACAGTGGGACTGTGAGTTCAAGTGTATGATTTTCTGTTTCCACAGCAGTCCAGAGAGACCCCAGGAGATTTAAAATGTCTCAGTTGATTTTTCTATCTAAACCCTGAAACATTGCTTTGGCTCCTATTCGTGCTGCTGGAAAGCAAATTAAGACACCTCTCTCCCATCCGGTTAGAGGGATGAGAAAGCATTAGATCTCAGAGCAGGCTGGAGCCGGAGAAGCCAATGGACTCCACCTCTTCCTCCCACCCCATACCTGGCGGGGGTTCACAAATCTTAAGTGGTGCCCTCACAGAGACTGAGGCCCATAGAGGGGCAGAGAGGTGGGGGAGCCTGCAGGTGGCCTGAAGGAGGGGGTTCTGCCCAGGGTAGGGGATTTCTGGTGGAGGAAGAGACACCTCTGCAGGTCTGACTCCTCCAACTGTGGCTTTTCTTCAAAGGTGTGTCCCTTGAAAATTAGTAAAATGAAAGTCACTGTGGATTCAGTAACAGTGGCTCTAAGCTAAGTAGTTTCGCTTTCAACAAATAGGTCCCACCGAGGGCAGACGTCTGAGGACCAGTTAGTGCAAGATGAGAACAACTAACTTTTGACAAAGTGGAGTTTTTTTATGATTAAATAGCTCTTTTCCTTTTCCTTTCAGTTTTTAGTGTCTTTCCTCTTGATTATTAAGAATTGAACAGGGGCGTCTGGGTGACTCAGCTGGTGGAGAATCCAACTTTTGATTCCAGCTCAGGTCATGATCTCAGGGTCATGAGATCAAGTCCTGCACTGGGCTCCACACTGCATGAGGAATCTGCTTGAAATTCTCTCCCTTTGCCCCTGTCCCCCCGTGTGCACGCTCACTCTCACTCTCTCTCTCTCTCAAAAAGAAAAAAAAAGACAAAGTCCAACGTGGGTTTGCTGTTTTGGGTCATGTGACGGTGTTGCAACACACCAGCACGCGTCAGCTTCTCCAAAGTCCACACCCTCTGCTGTGCGTAGGGCGTTCACTGCAGGGTTTGGGGTTAGTATTTCTGCATGTGTCGAATGGCGCTCAGTCTAACTTCCTCCACCACCAAAATAAACCGAAAAAGGCCTTGGGTCATTCAGCTAAATATGTGGTTTGACCAAGGTAAGAAAGTCACACACAAGTGAACTGTTGCTTCGGGTAAGAACAGCGCCTGTGTTTCCTTGGGCATGTAGCTCATGACAGCTCTCTGCTGCACCAGGCCAGCAGGCTCTGGGGGTGTTAGAGTGGATTTTTCAAATCTGATGCCATTATGTATACTTTTCTTTGACCCAAAGATCTTGGTATGGTATGAGGTGAATTACTGAAAGCCACCGTCTTGGTTTCCTTACAGGAATTGCTGAACAGTGGCTTATTTACGGGTGTTGCATATTCGATTTCAGAAGATACATAAATGATTATTTGCAGGTGCGGTTCTCCCAAGTATGGGAACGAAAGTTCTCTGCAGTATTGCCTGGGAGCCCAGTTTAGGGGTTGCTGGTCCTCTATCCCTGCAGGAGCTGGCTGGCTCTAGACAGCTCAGGTCCTGTCCTCTCCAACATGGAGTCTCATTGTGAAGGTCCCTCAGGCTGCAGTGTGAACTGGTGGCTGGAGGGGGCACCACTTACACTGTTAGAGTATCTGGAGACAGAAGAGGAAGGCCTGACACAGAGCAGAACTCACAGGCATGGAGAGCGAGAAACAGATTCAGGGGAGTTTTTGTTGGCGTGTGCCTGTTTGGTGGCGGTGGGAGAGATGAAAATGGATCCTCCAGGATTCGAAGTTGGGTGGGTGGATGGATGGAGGGCAGTGGGAGCCCAGGAAGAGGCCGAGGAGCATGGTGATATGCACATATTAGGGCAGGTTGGGTTTGAGGGCCTGGGCGTCCTCCAGGTTCAATTCAGGGGAGACAGCAGGGCACAGCTCCGTGTCCTGAAGTCAGGAGGTATAGAGGGAAGAGATCACTCTGCTCTTTAATGCTCCATTCCTTCTCCTTTTTCTGTCTTAAGACCTTTTTTCTCTTCTAATATGAGAGATTAGTGTTAGAAATCATTCCATAGGTACTGCCTTTGCTGCATCCCACACATTCTGACCTGTCATATTTTCATTTTCATTCAATTAAAAATATTTTCTAATTTCCCCTGTTACCTCTTTTTTGACTTATGGATTCTTAAGAAATGTGTAGTGTAGTTCAGCATTTGGGGGCATTTTTCAGATCTCTTTTTGTTATTGATTTGCAGTTTAATTTCACTTGGGTCAGAGAACCCACTTTGTAGGGCTTAAATTGTTTTATAGTTGCTGAGGTTTATTATAGGACCCAGATTGTGGAGCCTGTATCCTTGTATGGAGTGTTCTATAAATGTCAATTAGGTCTCTTTGGTTCAAAGTGTTCTTTACATTTCCCATATCCTTCCTGAGTTTCTGTCTACTTGTTCTTTCAATTTCTCAGATACGACTGTTGAAGATCCTGCCGTACTTATAGTTTTGTCTGTTAGTTTTGTCTGTTTCTCCCTTCAGTCCCATTAGCAGTGCAGCTTCATGTATTTTGAAGCTCTGTTAGGTGCATGGACATTTATATGTTAGGACTGTTATATCTTCTTGGTGACTTATGTCATGTCTCTCTATATCCAAGATAGTGTCCCTTGTCTGGCAGTCTGCTTTCTCTGATGTTAATATAGCCACTCTAGCTTGCTTTCTTTTCATTGGTGTTTATACATTGTATCTTTTCACATCCTTTTTTTCTTAAAGCATGTGTGTGTATAAACCCATTTAATATGTAACCCATATCAACATATAGAGATTAGATATAGGTATGTCTTTATATTTAAAATGTGTTTCACATGGACAGCATATATATTGGCCATGCCTTTTTATTCAATCGGATCATCTTTATCTTCTGATTTTTAAAAGACCATTTACATTTAGTGTAACTATCTGTAATGTTGAATTTAAAACTTCCATATTGCTGCTTATTTCTTTTTCTCCTCTGATTATCTTAGTGTGCTATTTTCTTAAAGGCTTTACCTCTCTTCCTGTATAAATTCTTCCTAGTTCCAACCTGCTGTGTATTTTTTCTCCAAAGAACTTATTTTTCCCTTTTTTTAAAAAAAGATCTTATTTATTTGAGAGAGAGTGAGGATGATAGAAACAGCACAAGTGGAGTGGAGGAGCAGAGGAGAGGGAGACGCGGACTCCCTGCTGAGCAGGGAGCCTCACTCGGGGCTCTGTCTACCCTGGGGTCATGACCTGAGCTGAAGGCAGATGCTTAACTGGCTGAGCCACCTAGGTGCCCTCAAAGAACTTATTCTTAGCATGCTCTGGAATATTCTCCATGCTCTTGTTACCAATACATTTAATGTGTGCAAGTCTTATCTCCAATCTGAGGGTGGGTCCTCAAGCTGAGAGACAGTACCTTTATATCTTCTACGTTCCTCCCAGCATCTAGCAGAATAGGAGTCTAGAGAAGAAACTTATTACCCACCTAGGGTCACCTGGTAATTTGGTTTCTTCATTCAGTGAAGATGCTGAATAGTACTGAAGGGAAATCAGGCAATTGCCAGATAAATGCATGACATCCAGCCCCACTATCTGTCTTTCGCTAATGCCCTCAATTCCCCCTGATATTTGTGATGAAATTTTTCTTTCTTTCTCAGTTTCTCAGCCCCCTCCCCACCCCTCTCTATCAGTGCTCCAGGGATGTTGCTCCATGGAGCTCCATCCACAGTCCACTTCCACCTTTGCACACTCTCCTCTGCTGATCCTAGTCTGTTATCCCACCGTAGACTGGGTTCCAACAGGGATTTGTCTCCCATGTCCTGGTTTGCATTCCCATCTGTACCTTGCCCACACCCCAAACTCTGTGTTTCCCATCCTGACCTTTCTTTCTGACTTTCTGTCTTAGACAATAGACTCACTTCCACATAAGACCCAACCTCAAAGTCCTCCTCTCTCATGTGTTCTCTTCCCATCCCACTGGTCATCAAATCCCGTCCTCCTGACTTTCTCTTCTGCTGTGTCTCCACCACCATCAGCAGCTGCCTCTGGCACTGGAATAGTGGCCTGAGCTTTCTGTGCCTGTAGGACCCCCTTGCTTGACCACACTGACTCCCCAACCTCATCTGCTGCACCATCCATTCTCTCTGGGTCTCTGGGCACCCTGTTCAGCCTTTCCTCTACTTAAGTTAGATGGCCATGATCTGCCCCATCGTTCCACACTCCTGCTTCCATCCCTCTCTCTCCCACCCTCTTCCAATGTTAATGGAACCTCATGTCAGCATGGACACAGCTCTGTCCCACACGTTGCCCCACATCTGCTTCCTCCCTTAGCATCGAACTTGTTTATGGGCAAGGCCCCTTCCCATCTGTCCTTGTAGCCCCAACGCCTGTGCATGTAGCTGTTCAGTGAATGCTTACACAGACAGGTCTTTTGTTTAGAGCCTGCCCGCTCGCCCTGGTGGAGAGAGTCTCACTGGAAATGGTGATTGTCCAGCTTGCAGCTCTTTCTGCCCCAGGTAATTCTGAAGATCCCAGTTTCACCTTTTTAATTTAATTTACTTTCCTCCCCAAAATTAAGGATTCAGTTGCTACAAAACAAAACAAAACAAACAAACAACAACACAAAAAAACAAAAACAAAAAACCTGTGATGTCTGAAACAAGAAACAAGAAATTCACAAGGGGCTTTTGGCTCTCAGGAGCTCCTTTAGTGGGCTTCCGTCTGCATCTTTTACCTTAATCTCAGTCTGGAAAAGGAACACAAACAAAAAAATGGAAAGGAAGTAGGACAAGCGTTTGGTCGCCACAGAGCCACAGCGGGGTTTGAGCCCCCCCGTGCTGTCGTGAAGCCACTTTGCGGCAAATGCTGTCCTTCCTTCTGGAAATGAATCTGAAGCACAGAAGATAATGTTTGTTTTGCCCCGTTTAATACTTATTTTCCAGTGGACTGACTCACTCTGTGGAGTCATGTCTCTTGCATTTGCCTAGCAGCTTTTTTGGGGGAAGAAAATAGCCTTGTCATGTCATATTAACAGCAACAGAACATTCTATCTGGCGGCCACTCAGCCCTGCTGCTGTGCTGACCTGCATGCAGAAAATCCACGCCGGCTCCCCAAAGTGCTCTTGATTTCTTGATTTGGCCATTTGTCAGGTTTCCATCATTTGTGCCCCTGGGTGACGCTCTCTGAGGATAGAGGAGCCTTTAAAGGAACAGTTTATCCGTTGTTGCAAAACAAAAGTAGACGCACTGCCAGGGACCAGAGTGGAGAGTTGTGAGGTTGGCTCCTTCCAGGAGGAGTCGGGGCCCGGTGTGGTGTCTGTTGTCCTGGGTTCAGCAGAGACAGCGGCTGAGGACTGGGGAGCAGTGCCGTGGGACCGGCCTTGTCTGGTGCTCTGGAGAGGCCGACAGGGGGGGACCACCTTCAGTCCGTTTGAATATTTAGATTGCAGCATTTGTGAAAAAATACTAACTCTATAATAGATGTGGGTTTTCTGACCTGTTTATAAGTGACTAATATAGAAAAAGAGACGTGATGTCTCGTTCTGCAACAGCTGTTTTACATGCATCATCTCAGGTCAGGGAGTGATTGCGATGTTCCTTCGTGCACACCAAGCCCATGGACAGGTCATTGTTTTCTATAAACATGTGTGTGCTTATGTGCCTCTGTGTGTGCACGTGCGTGTATGCGTGTGTGCATGCGTGTGGTAGACAGGGAGGGTCCCGGGCCCACTGAGTAGGACCAACTGTCTTCTGAAGCCTGATGCTCTCTGGGCTCTCAGGAGCACAGAGTTGTCTTTGCTGATCTGTGGGGAAAACAAAGAATCTGGTGTAATTTTGCTCACACAGTTTATGGCTTTGTCTCGTTTGGTTTGTGCTGCCCACAGGAACGTAGTAAATGGAGTCTGGCTCAGCTGTTGCAGAATCTGAGGTAGCTTCCCATCAGGCTGGCATGCCAATGTGTATAAAATACTTGAGATGTGTGTGGCTGAGGGGGTTGTGGTTTATTCTGGGTTCCCTCCCCTCTCTGTGGGGTGGTCACCGAGATGTCCAGGCCTCACCAAGAGCAGCTGTCACCCTGGGTACTGGCGAGACTCTTCTGTCCTCTGGCCTCAGTTGGGGAAGCGAGGGGAGCTGGCAGCTGGTGTGATGACTGTGAAGGGCTGGGTCCCAGCGCGACAGTGCCAGAGCCTTCTCTGGCTGTTTCCAAGCACGAAGCGGTCTCCCCAAGGAGACGGTGACCTAAATGGGGAGAATGAAGCTGGATTGAATGACTCATTAAACATCTCATCCACAAAAGCCAAAACATCTCATCCACAAAAGCACAAAGCAGAGCCTGGTGCGATCAGTGAGAGGGGCACAAAGGGAGGCAGAGCTGAAGATACCCCTTTCCAGCAGCGAGGCCTGCTTCTTACCCTGTCCTGTGCATGTTTAATGACATTCCGGCTTTGTTGAATGAGAGGAACAGATGAGGTGGTGGCCCACATTGTGACAGGTGAGGAATGCACATGCTTGGGTTGGCTTCCATTATCTTCCTGCCCTCGGGATGCTCCTGGGTGTAGCATATGTCCATGCACAGACCGCCCCACCCCAACACTTCTTTTTTAAATTTTCTTTATACCATCAGCACACCAAAATTCTTGATCATTGATCATATCTCATATTAGACAAGATGGAGGGTTGGTGGGTATCAAAATTTGGAGACATCCAGATGAGTTTACGTGCTTGAAAAGGAGGGCCTGCTGCAGTCCCCTCACTGAATGCCCACGGCCACCCCTGTTTGCTCATCACAGGGCCTCACACATCCCTGGCCCCATGGGTTTTCCAGTAAAGACAACCAGGACTCTGTGCAGGGCAGCTGATTTTATT
Source organism: Mellivora capensis (assembly GCA_004024625.1). Lineage (NCBI taxonomy): Eukaryota > Metazoa > Chordata > Mammalia > Carnivora > Mustelidae > Mellivora > Mellivora capensis. The sequence continues at coordinate 12,511 of PISX010013317.1, read as the reverse complement.
TCCATCTTGAAGCAGGAAAAGATCAGGGTGGCCTTGGGACATGCTCTAGTACCAGAGAGAGGTTCCGCTCCTGAGTGGCCAGAGAGCTGGCAGGGCGGAGGGTCCCCGTAGTGGGAACGTCGCTGGCTCCCAGTGCTGAAATGCAAAGTCTGGAGGATAATGCTTGTGGTTAATGGAGACGGTAGAACCTGGGACAGGCCGCGAGCTCGTCATGATGCTCAAGAGGAAAGTGGGCACACGGGATGCAGAGGTCATCCTTGAAGCAGACAAGAGGAAAGAGGGAGTTAGTAGGCTGTTCTCCATCTCCTTGTAATCACCTTCCTGTTGCTGAAGGATGGAGACGTGCTTGTTCTTGGGAAAGAAGGAAAGAAGTTTTGTAGGAACATGTGAGAGATTCCGGCCGTTCCAGGTCAGGTACGGACTGTCTGGAGAACGAGAGGGACCAGTCCACAGAGGAGGCTGCGTGTCCTTGTGAGGAGGAAATGAGAGGGGGAGTGGAACATCAGGTGACCTCAGGGGGTCACACACAATAGCCCTATGCAGAGAGGGTCATGGTGTTTCAGGAATAAAAATGATTCCATTTGTAGAAGAGAGAGTCAACCAACTGGATTTCATCCCTTCCTTCTAGACCAAAGTTCTTGAAAGTGTTTCGACCTGACCCCTAGCAGACATCTGACATCAGAGTCTGGAGCGTGGGCGTGCGTGCACACACTCCACAGAGGAGCACGTCTGTAGGACCCACACGGCATCACAGAGACATGCAGATGGCTGCCTGCCTATCTGGGAGGGCAAGTCCACGGAGCGCCCCTCCCCCTGCCATGCAGGAGACAGCTGCACGTGTTGGGCACCCGCACTGCCTCAGCGGCCAAGGAGAGTCCAGCAGAGAAAGATGATGTAAATACAGTAGAGTCATGGGGCCTCCTCCAGTCCCAGAGCCAGCCTGCTGGGGACTGGCGGAATCAGGGCCACAGGTATTTCTCGGGGGCAGCGGGGGAGACCAGGCCTGGGAATTACTGGCCTATGTTCTTTGAAGGCCACCATGCAGGTCTTGTCAACAAGTTTCCATTTGGACTAGAGAAGTCTTTGAGGGAAATGTGGTTGTCTTGGAACATGGACAGCCCCTCTGTGGTGGACGGGATCAAAGAAGAGAGAACACCACTCATCTTCGAGAGAAATTCTGACTTCAGCAGGATCTCAAATATAAGGGTTACCATTTTGTTTTAAATTGAAGACAATGTTTCCTTCTTATTAATTGAGCATTTACTCTGTGCCTGGCTCTGTGCTAAATACTTGAATACTCCATCGGAGGAGCCCCTGCAGTGGGGACTTGTCCCTCTCCTACAGCAGAGGTGGCTGAGCCTGGCTCGACCAAGGACACAGCCCCCAGTCAGTGCAGGGGTCTGGATCTGCCTCCAGATCTCTAACTGCAGACATGTTATTTTCGCATAATGGCTTCTGTGTTGAATCTTTATATGCTTCTTAAGCGGCTTGGAGGGGGAAAAGCATGCTTCATTTTAAAGGAATAATTGCTTGATTATTTTGTGCTGTTTAATATTTATAAATATTTTCCAATCTAAAAATGTAACTTTTAGTGAAATAATACAGTGACCCCATGTAGTTAAGGCTCAGCTGACCTTTCCCTCCTCAATCATGGTAGACACAATAACAGCTCTTTCAAAATACAGCTGCTCTCGGCACCAGAGTCGGTAAACACGCCATCCTAATTCCTGATGGTTCCACTTCTGTATCTGGACATGTCAGAGATCATAAATGATCAGCTTGTGAATTCTGAAATTCATAAACATAGAACACTTATGTTGTAATATTGAAATAGGTCCTTAATAGGGAAACAACCATTATTTCTCCCTTATTTTTCTAGCTATTAGCTCCTCTGTGGTTTAGGAAACACAATTAAGTCTTGGTTATTGTTCTGGGGGGACAATGAAATCACCTTTGACCCTGAACCTCATTAAAGCCACTCTTTCACGTTCCTTCACCCAATTTTTATGGCAGGTTTGGAGGGTAATCGATTTGGTTGGTTTTGCATTTCACCTTTTCCTGCTTCTCTCTTCCTTCTGTCCCTGCTAACAAGTAGCGAAGTGGACAAAGAAGGAGAAGACAGAATTGCAGAGCATGGAAAATTCAGCTTGTAAAATCCTTGTCTGGAGACTGCTGCTCGTTCATTTGGTCTAAATTTCGATGTTATAAATAGAGTCTACAAGCAAAGTCCCACTGCCTTTTGAAAGGTGATCCCTCCTCTCTCTCCAGGCTTCTCCAGTCCATTGGGCAGAAGTGTTTGGAGGCTCTTGCCTTAAGAATGCGTTTCCACAAAATGCCCTTCCCCAGCTGGTCCAGAGCCCTTGGCATCGTTGTGTTCCTCTTGGTGAAACACCGAGACATTTGGTCTTGGCATGCCCCTTCTGGAAGGATCATGGCGCTTCTCTCTTTTCACCTGCTGGGTCTTCTTCAAATGCAAACACAACACAACCTTAAGAGTAAATGTTTCATTGCCTTTACTTTGAAACTCCTGCTTTGGTGAATAGAAATTAGATGCTGGAGGTGACCCCCAATCCACCCCTGTCGGGGGCAAAACCCCCTTTGGAGGCCATTCATGATGGGAAGCTGTCAGTCTTGTGTTCCGCTGGGGCTTGACCGTCTCCCTGTCTCCTGGGGTCATGAGGTGGACTCTTCCATTCGCTTGATGGATACTTTCTCTGCTACTGATGCTTTCACTGTGGGCTCATTGGAGGTAGGATCCCCATTCTGTGAGTGCGGACTCTGTCTAGGTTAATTTTTTTTAATGATTGATATGTTCCTGAGGTTTTAGGAAGGTAACAACATCCTTATCAAGAATTTCACTAAATGTCATGGAAACTCTTCTTTGAAACTCTGAAGATGGGGCTTTTAATGGGAATGTAGGATGTTCTCATGATCCCGTGTTGTCAGAAGGGAGGAGCCTGGCGGATGTGGTAGTGGCATTCCCACGGGGCGTGGGGAACGCAGCCTGTGTGTGACGACGCGTGGCGTCCTGGGCAGGCGTGTAGGGACACGTTCTCGGTCTGGGGTCGAGGTGGGGTGGCGTCCACGTCATGCTGCAGCGGGTGCCTGGCCCACGCTCTGCAGCTCTCCTCAGCAGGCTGGGTGGGCAGGGCCGTGCTGACCTCAGGCTGGGTTAGCCAGTGGGCATTCCCGATCTCAAGGGAAAAAGCAACTGACTGAGGTAACAGAGCCGGGCTGTGGGCCACCGTGTACTCGGGTTTACCAACCAGCTAACCAGTGAACGAGAATCCCACAAATCTCGTAGTCACGGGCTTTGTGGTCATACATCTCTTGTTTCTGCCAGTGAGAGAGGTTGGCCCCACGCCCGCCTGCGCCGCATGCCTCTCCTCTCCTGCTGCAGCCTCCACCGGTTCTCCTGCGTCCCGGCTCCTCTGTCCTCGTCTCCATGTTCCTCCTGGGCTGTCTGGTCTCAGTCCCCTGCATTTCCTCCGGGGGCTGATTTCAGCTTCTGTTACCGGCCTGCCTTGGACCGCTTGGGGTGCTGTAATGGATGGCCACAGACGGCGTGCCTCATAACCGCTCGCCCTTCCTTCTTACAGCTCTGGAGGCTGGGAGTGTCAGATCGGAGAGCCGGCAGGGTCTGGCTCTGGCTGGGACTCTCTCCCGGGTTGCAAATGGCCATCTTCTGGCCTTGTCCTGATGCGGTGGGAAGGCGAGGGGGCTCTCTGTGATCCCTTCTTCCAAGGGCACTAACCCCACTCACCAGGGCCCTGACCTCAGGACCTAATTACCTGCCAGAGGCCCCACCTCCAAACTGTCCTGTCGAGGTTAAACTTCAACACAGCACTTTGGGGGGACATAAACCTTCATCTGTAGCACTCCCTAACAGCTCGACGCGCTTTCTGTTGCTGGGATCCTTCCTCTTATCTCGAATTCTCTTTTTTTGCTTCTGTCACGGGCTCAAAGGCAAAACTGGTGTGCCAGCCCAGGCTGGCTTGTGGGGAGGAAGTCTTGTCCCTCCTCTGAGGGGAGGGGCTGCGTGTCAGCTCCTGGGAGGGAGGGGGCTTTGCCTCTTGCTCTGGGAGCCTTTGGCGGGCAGGCTTTGCTGGGACACTGACCAGACAGCTCTCCTCCGTGGTGGGATTAGACGGAGTGCCCAGCACCGCCGGCTCCAGGGCGCCGCAGGCTCGAGCTGTTTGTGCAAACAAGCAGTTCGGGCAACGGGGCCCCCCGAATCCAAGGGCCCAGATGCCAGCAGCAGCCTGCTCTGTCACTCAGCCCTTCCCTGCACTGGGACAGTAGTTGTTTCTCACGGAGCTTAATCTCCTTGGAAAGGAGCTGCTGCTTTTTTTTTTTTTTTTTAAGTGTGGCTGGCATCTTTGTCTTTCAACAGACTGATGGTTGGCTCTCAATGGTCCCCAGGAACTGTCTTGATTTCAAACCTAATAAGCATGTGATTGGCTCTGCGATGAGTGTCACAAGGGCGCCTTGGGGTTCCTGCCCTGGAGCCTCAGGGACCGCAGTCTGGGCCACCATGGCCTGATCCACCCATGTCAGGGTCCAGCCGCCCCCCTGTTTCCAGAGGAGCTTCCAGGCCAGCACTCCTGTACCCCCTAGAACACTATTTCCATTTAACACCGGCAGGAGTGGGGGTGGGTGATGGGTCTTCAAAATTGGAGAGTGACTGCGGGTTCTCCTTTCCTGTCATGGGTTAGTTGTTAAGGGGGGACCCCGGGTGCTGTGTCCTCGTGGGATACTGGGAGCACGGTCAGAGGAGTCTTCTTGGCACGGGGAGGATGTGAAGGAGGCCGGGGAGGGCTGCGTGCGTGCGACCCGGACCCCCGCTTGTCTCATAGCTGCTGGCAGAGCGCCCCGTTCCAGGGCGACTGTCTCAGCTGCTGTCCTTCCGTGTCCTCAAACCCTTCTCTTGGTTCCTGACATGAACTACAGGAAGACCACCGCTTAAAATTTTAATTGTTTGAGAATAATTGGGGGGGGAGCTGAGTTATATCAGAAAACCCATTAAGTACATAAAAGATTAATTTTCATTATGACTGCTAGTTAGTAAATATTGTCTTTCATATCAGCCTGAGCAATTAGATGAGTAATGGGAACGATTTAACTTATTTTGGTTTAATTTTAAAACTTTAATTATGGCAATACTTTGCATTTTTATTAGCCTTGTAAAGGGATTGAAGAAAATAGTTTTTGGTGGTTGATTTATTGAGGTGATTTCTACTGGATCACTGGATATGGATGCCGCCTCCTGGGAACAGGTGTACAGGTGGGAGAAGATGGGGTCCCGCAGGAGGGCGGAGCTGCCCGGGGTGCCCACCTCGTGCAGGGAGGGTCACTGATGGCACCAGTGCCCTGAGGAAGGAGGTGAGATTGCTCAGTCCATTCCCTGCTTCCTTCCCTTCTTCCTCCCTCCCTCCCCCCCTTGGTCCTTCCTCCCCTCCCCTCCCCTCTTCCTCCCTCCCCACTGAGTCTGATGTGTTTTTTGGTTTGGCGATCCTCAGGTTTAAAAAGTTTATTTATAGGAAGAATGACACGTATTTAGGATGTCTGCCATGATGATTGGACACACATTTGCGCGGTGAAGAGATCACGACGGCCGAGGAATTAACACATCACCTCCTCACACAGCTACCGTCTCGTGTGTGTGGTGAGTCTCCTCTCCCGGCAGATTTCTAGCGTGCAGGACATAGCGTTTGCTGTCGCCATCGCGGCGTGCCTCGGCTCCCCAGACCCGTCCACCCTACATAATTGCCTCATTGTACCCTTGGAACATTTCTCCCGCCTCCCTGCTCCTGTCACCATCGTTCTACCCTCTGCTTCTGGGAATTCGACTATTTGGGTTTTTGTATAAGCGAGATCAGGCTGGGTTTTCTTTTTCCCTTTCTATGTCTGGCTTATCTCGCGCAGCCTGATGTCCTCCATGTTCATCCGGGTTGGCCTCAAGTGGCAGGATCTCTTTGTTTCTCGAGGCTGAGTAATGTTCCCGTGTGTAGACCCACCGCCCCTCTTTGCCCGCTCGTCTGTCGATGGACACGTGGCCTGCGTCCCTGCTGTGGTTCTTGTGGACGATGTAGCGGTCGGCGTCGAGTGTGGCCGTCTCTTCCAGGCACTCATTGAGGAACTCAAATACACCCCAGAGAGGGATTTCTGGATCCTATGGGAGTTCTGTTCTCGTTTCCTTGAGGAACCCCATGCTGTGTTCCATGTGTTGCTTGGTTAAGCGCCGGCCGTGGTTGGGTGTGGGCAGCCTTCGCGCTCCTGGGCTCAGGGCCTCACGTGGGCGGCGGCCTCCTTCCAGCTCGGGCGCCTGGCCATGGAGGGGATGCGTTCCTGACCTGGGTCAGACAGGAATCTGGGACGTCTGTCCCCCTGATGAGCAAATGCAAAGGTGGTCTGGGGTGGGCACAGGGAGCCGCCAAGGCCCCCCAGGCTCTCGTGACCGGTTTGGCCCTGGAGTGGCCTTGACCTTAGTTCTGGCGCCTACCAGCTGTGTGACCCGGAAAGTCACTGATCCACTTTGACCCTCAGAATCTTCATCTGCAGAATGCATCAGCACTGGCTCAGGGAGGGTGCGTGATGGTTAGCCACGGCTGGCCCAGGGCGCCTCATCAGTGCGCTCACACTCTCTGCAGGGTAGCAGTGAGAGACTGCGTGTCACATCTCAGACCGAACCCCCCGACCCACAGTGAGGTCCCCGACATAGAGCTGAGTAGGGAGAAGGCATCACACTCAGGCCGGACCGGTCGTAGAAGAATGTCACAGACTCACCCAGGCCTCTGGCCTCATTTTATGTTTGCAGAGTGGGAAGCCAGGCAGGAAGAGCGGCTTTGCCCCAGCTGACCTCGTGACTGGGCAGACGCCCCAAGTCTCTGATTCTGGGTCTGCCCTGTTCCCACCTGGCTCCCCAGTCTGGTATAGAAAAATACTTTCTGGGCCTTTTTCCCTTCCCACCTTTGTCCCAAATGCAGGATTGTCACAGAGCTTTGTATGCGTCGTCCTCACATCGTCCTTGTGAGGACTGACCCCAATGGCGAGGAAGGGAAGAGCCCTGGACCCATCACTGGGGATATTACTCCCTCTTCAAGAACAACTGAACCTGCTGCATAGAATCACACGTTGGTCTTGTAGAAATAGTGACCGGAGAGGTGCCCAGGGGGCTCAGTCGGTGAAGCATCTGCCTCTTGAGCTCAGCTCAGGCCACAATCTCAGGGTTGTGTGAGTTCAAGCCCTGCGTTGTGCTCCACACTGGGCATGGAGTCGGCTTTTAAAAAAAAGTGACTTGGGGCGTCTGGGTAGCTCAGTGGGTCAAAGCCTCTGCCTTCAGCTCGGGCCATGATCCCAGGGTCCTGGGATCGAGCCCTACATCGGGCCTGCTTCCTCCTCTCTATGCCTCTCTGCCTACTTGTGATCTCTGTCTGTCAAATAAATAAATAAAATCTTAAAAAAAAACCTTTTAAAAAATAAAAAATAAAAAAAAAGTGACTAAAGTAGAAAAAATTATTTAGGGAGAAAAGAGGAAGAGTTGTAAACCCTAGCTCAGAGCATCCAGCCAGCCCGGGCCACGGGAAGCACCATGGTGACAAGGCTGTGTCTTTGGAAACCCGGATTAATGAGCACGATTGGCTGCTCTCGGGTCGCGTGGGCACCTGGCTGGCAGTCAAGGCTTCTTCTGCGATGCCATCTTGGAGGGTTACCTCCCTGTTCTTCACGCCCCCCAGATGCTCCTGCCTCCAGGCTCAGTCTGTCCTCGACGGATTTGCTGGAGGGCAAACAGCTGCCTTCAGGGCTGCCCGGAACACATCACGACCCTGTGGTTTCCGGCACCGCCGAGTTGGCCCTGCCTGGGGGGCCAAGGGCAGCGCAACCTCGAGACCTCTGCCCGGCTGGTCCCAAGGGGGTGCTTTGAAATGTTCCAAATGAACACCACCTTCTGTGTCCTGCCAGGCCCGATCGGGTGACTGCTGGCCCCCCATCCACTGGAAGACAGGCCCCCGTCTGAAAGAAGACAGGTCCCCCCATCTGCAGGCCCCTGTCTCCTGGGGGACAAGCCCCCATCTGCAGGCCCCCCATCTGCAGCATCCCCTCCCCACCTGTGGGCTCCCCTGTCTGCTGGAAGCTGCTCTTGTCACCCATGCGGAGGTGTACTCTGAGCCGCCTTCTGGAGGTCCCCGCTTGTGGGGGAACTGCTGGTACTGGCTGTGGGAGGTCGTCCTGAGAAACTGGGGGTCCAGCAAACGGGTCCAGTACTGAGCGGAGGCCCAGACTGCAGAGGGACACAAGCACGGTGCCGGCTGTCCAGGCAGGCTCTGGGTTAGCCCACCTGCAGAGGCTCGGTCCTGGCTTCCTTCTGGTTCTGTGCACCTCTCGACAGATGCCCCGACTTTGCATCTGACCTGCAGAGGCAGGGTGGCGTGCCCTGGGCCGACACGTGCCGCTCAGGAAGCGTTCCCGAGCCGTGCAGAACCGGGGGCATCACAGGCCGACGGAGAACCTGGCGTGGGGCGCATCTCCTCCCGGGACTTACTTGGTTGCAAGGAAGAGAGACCCACGCAGGCCCCCGTGGGAAGGGGGGTTTGTTCGAAGGCAGCAGATACACTGCCCCATCCTAGGAAGAGCTCACCTGCCAGGCCCCGTGGAGCTGGGCTGGGCCTGCTCTCAAAGCAAACCCCAGCAGACACATCTGGAGCCTCCCTCTGGACCGGGAGGTCAGGGGATGCAGACCCTCCCCCGCGCGGCTCCCTCTGCCTCCTGGAAACAACTCTCAGGCTCTTTCCGCATCCCAGTCCCAGATCCTGGGGGGAGTCAGACTGGCCTCGCTGCAGTCGGGCATCCCATGTCCAGTTGGCTTGTCTGGGAGAACTGGCACCTGATCCCTGTGGGGGCAGGCAGCACGCCGTCCTGAGCCGAGGGATAGACTCAGTTTACTAAGCACCATGCGGTGACATCCGCCCAGCCGGCCGCCGGCACCTGCAGTGTTAGAGCACAGGCTGGTCCCTAAGTATTTGCTCATAAGCCCCAGGTGGGCGGGGCCCTCATCGATGGTGCGTGGATTGGGGACACTCCTCTTAACTCGGTCACCTCTGTAAAGACCCTATTTTCAGATTAGGTCACATTCCGAGCTAATGGGGGCTAGAATTTCAACACAGTCTTTTCTGGGGACACAATTCAACCCACAGAAAGGGGCTGGGCACCTGCCTCTTGAAAGCCAGGCCTGTGGCCTGCATGGCCACCCTCTCTGGGTAGAGGAGACTGCGGGCAGCAGAGTCACGAACCTCCCCCAGGTGAGTCCAGGGGCCAGACCTCCCTGCGCCTTGTCCCTGCAGCCCGGCCCGAGGAAGGCAGGGTCTGAGGGGGCGTCAGCATGAGTCCTCACTTCCTCCTTCCTTCCATCTGAAGGGGCACACCCCCAAGACCCCCATCGGGGGGCCCCTAGCCTGGCCTGTGGCACGAGGGCAGCGCGCAGAGCAGGGAGACGGGAGCTCCGTTCTTGTTCTGGCATTTTGACCAGCACGTGCTGGGAAGTGGTGGAAGCCCCTGGAAGGCTCCAGGAGCGCCCACGGCCAACCTGTCTGGTCCGGAGCTGTGCCCAGAGCTGAGGGAATCAGGTGCTTAGCGGAGACTGGTGGGGGAGTATGTCCGCGAGGCCACTGAAAGCCGGGAAGGGATGGCCAGGCTGCAGGGCCGAGGGGCCCGGAGAGTGTCTTCTCCTTCTGAGGTGGGCAGACAGGGCCCTGCCCAGCCCCCTCCATGGAGCCAGGCACCTGGGGTGAGCGTGGGATTCGTGTCAGATGGAGAGAGGCGTTTGAAGGAGTCCGGGGGTGATGCAGTTTGATAGAGGAGCATACTGGGAACGTTCTAGAACTTGTCCCGGAGGTTGCGCTGAATGAGCCGTGAGCTATAGGCACAGTAGAGAGAGGAGGGGCAGGAGATGGTTCACATCAGCTGTCCGCCACGTTTGGACTCTCCCCTGCGCCCCCACACTCAGGGGACTCTCCCCCAAATCCTGCTGAGTCTCCCTGTAGATGAGGGTCACGGGGCTGTGTTGCCAAGCCTCACAAACCCCCTGAGGTCAAAGTCTGAGATCCTGCGGTCGGCAGTCAGGACTCTCTCAGAAAGCTCTAGGACCTTCTGCCCGCATCTAGCTACTTTCTGGAAGCTTCTGCCGCCCTCCTGTCTGGGCCTCTGATGTCGCATGGCCTTTCCTTCTGTATGTGTCTCTGCTCTGTTCTTGTTACAAGGACACTCACTGTAGCACACCTGCAAAGAGCTTATTTCCAGATGTGGCCACATTCTGATGTTCTGGGTGGACATGAACTTTGGGGGAAGACACCGTCCAACCCAGTATGGAGGAAATATTCCAGAACTTGTGAAGGAGACTCTGACCTCCTACTCCATCCCAGCGTCCTAGGCCAGATTGCTCCCATTTCCTCCTCAGCCAGCCCTTAGAGGTGGTGCCCTGCTCTCCAGAGCCTGACCCGTCTCAGGTATGAAAGCACAGTGGCAAGTGGGCTGACGGGTGAATGGTTCTCGGCAGTGCCAAGCGTCCTTTCCCCCAGCGCCGAATGGCCTTCTGAGAGGACCCTTGTATCTAATTCCCACATGTGTTTGGTCTTGGTTCTGTGTTCGGTGGGTTCCCCCTTTACCTCCAGTCCTTGTAGCAAAGGCTGCTTTGTTTCTAGATTGTTTCTTTTCATTCCCTGGTTGGCTGGACTTGTTGTCAGTGACTTTTCCTAGACAAACCCAGTTACCATAACGTCTCTCCCTCTCTGTGTGCTGCATTCCTCTCTTCTCCCAGGGATGCCGCGGAGATCCCTTACTGCCTTCTGGTGTCCAGAACGGGAGCCGTGCCAAGACGCTCCTTCCCTTTGGCTGGCTTTTGTGAACAAACGGCTCATGCTGTCCTGAGATCTTTCATGTTTGTGATCATCTGCCTCTTGTCTGTGCAGCCATAGGAATGTGTGGCTGGAACCACGGTTCTCTTCCTCAGAACTTGGGGCAAGTGTCCCATTTCTTCTGCAGCGCTGACTTTGGGAGGTGAAATCTTTATTTAACTGGATGGCCCAGGAATCACTTCTTTAAACTTAAATCAGTGCCTTAACCAGGATGTCATTTTGTGATGGTTCTGCGTAATTTTATCCTGAAACATGGTAGGAGATTTGAGCTGCAGATTCACAAACTGATTCTATGAAATCTCTCCTCCTATCTTTGACCCCTTGGGCTCCACGTGTCGGTTGGGCTCTCTGTTTTGGGGGAGCCGGGTTCCCCTGTGTTTGATTACTGCTGCCCCGACCTGCCTCTCATCCTTCTCTCCGTCCGACCCTCCCTGCCTCCCTGGCGCTCGCAGCCTTTCGCCCACGCGGCCCCTGTGAGGTGCGCGCCACTTCTCTCTTGATGTTCAGACTCATACGGTATTTCTGTAATGATTGTGTTCTGGCCGGTTTCTTTCCCGGAGTCTGAAGTTTCCATTCTCATCTCATCTTATAATCTTGCCGTTGAGTGACTATTTTATTGAATTTCTGCTTCTATGATGTCCTTCTCAGGCATGAAGCACACATGGGGACGCGTTCCGTGGTCTAGGCTGTTTATCCTTCACAAGCTGTCCCCCCCTCCCCCTTTACCTCCGGGCTCCTCCCTTTGGCTGGGTTGGCGTCCCAGGGACGCTCTGAACAGAGGCCTTTGCGCCCGGGCTGCACACACTTGTGCTGCGAGGCTGACGCCAGCCACGCCCCGGACCGAGCAAGTCAGAACCCGGGCGGGACCCAGGCTTCTGTATTTCTGAATCTTTCCAGCTGATTCTGGTGGGCAGCTAAGGCTGAGAATGATGGTTCCAGTGCCTCAAATTACCAAGGATAATAGGAAAAAACCCAATCCCAGGAGTTCCACCTGCTACAGGAAAGGACTAACCGTGTAAGAACTGGGGTCTTGTCTATGGGGCACGTGAGCGTCCTGCGTCTGGAGGTGAGGACGTGGCCTGGGGATTCTGCTCCCTCTCAGGGCCCCTGGTCAGCCCCGCCTGGCCTCCTTGGGTCTTCGCCAGGGCGGGTCCCGGAGGCAGGAGGCCCTCGCGTGGCGTTACACCTCACTTGGCTTTTGAGTGGTTTCTCATCTGGAGAGGAAGGTCTTTTCTCACGTCAGCCTGCGGTGCGCTCTCTAGCGCCCGCCCGAGCCGGCCCCCGAGCCGTTACTCCAAAACCCAGCTGTGAACTGCTCCTTCCTCACTGACTCCCACGCGGAAGTCACCGTGTTTGTTGACGTACCTGAAAAGTTCTCGTGTAGCCCACGGCTCGGCTGAAGGAAAACGTTCCTTGAAACTGTGAGATGAGCTGGGAACGAAGTGACCACTCGGCTCCAGTTCCAGCTGCCGGTTCTTAGAGCCCGTCGTGGAGTCGGGGCCCAGCCGGGATGGAGGAAGACGCTCCGGCGTGGGGAGACGGGATTTCACCGGACGCATCCCCGAGAAAGAACTCGAGGTCGAGGAACGGTTTGCAGGCCC